>RCUC01138194.1:0-50671 GCA_003697995.1 Taxidea taxus jeffersonii | reverse complement strand
TGGGGGTTAAGGTGGTAGGAAAAGAAAAAAATGAAACAAGATGGGATCGGGAGGGAGACAAACCAAAAGAGACTCTTAATGTCATAAAACAAACTGAGGTGGGTGTGGGGGAGAGGGGTTGGGAGAGGGTGATGGGGTTACATTATATGTTTAAATAAAAAAAAGCTTAAAAAAAAGGAAAAAGGAGGATCAAAATTAAAAAACCAAAAAAGACAAAAAAATGCTCTTTTTATATGCAAAAACAAAAAGAAAAACAATTAAAAAACAACCCAACAAAAAAACCCAAAGGAAGCTAGATCCTGTTTCCCCTAGAGCTGAAGCTTTGCAGCACTCCATGATCAGTAGACTTGGTGTGTGTAAGGGATTTGAGCCAGTCTTCTGGGAGAGAGGCCTGCTGCTTTGATTCTCAGGTGAACTTGTCCTAGTGGAGATATGCCTGCAGGACACAGATGGTGGGGCTTGGTGTAGCCCTTCCATTCCCCACTTGGGGGCACAGGTTAGTTTATTGAGGTGGATCAGTGCTGGTGGGCAAGGGGTGAAAAGACTTGTCCTGCTCTCTCATCTCCAGAATGGGAACTTCATTCCTGCCCTCTTCATGAAGCCTTCACAGACATGAAAAATCACTCCTCCTGTATCCCCAGCTTCCAGATCCCCACCTTCACCCTGTCCTTATATGAGATGTCCACCTGCCAGGTGGCACAAAACTCTTGTGCTTTACCTCAGACATGGCTGGGTTTTGATACCCCACACTTCAGAAAATCTCATGGTATGGACCTGTGATGATTCCCTTGGGATAGTTGTGCAACTGTGCAGTGGTTCAGAGTTTATGGGAAATTGCAACACACAGCCAGCACCAGGGTTTGCAGCCCTCAGTGAGAGTCTTTGTTCCTTTGCTAGTGAATGGGGAAGTTTAAGGGCTCCCACAGAGTCTTTTGCCCATGGAAAGACCATCTACACTGTACCAAATTGCACCCCAAAGAAGGGAAATACTTCTCCCTGACCAACCCAGATGATCCTTAGATTGTGTTGCCTGCTCCTGAAGCTCCACACTGCTTCCCCATCAAGGCTCCCCAGACACAACCCTGGCTATGGCACTGACCTCTGAAACTTCAGACTCTGTGTTCTGCTATTTATAAAAAAGTGGTGGTGTTGAAACCTTCTCTTTTTTCCCCAGTGAATGGTTTTGGGAAATAGTTTTCTTGTGCAGTCATTTGTACGTGTTTTTACTCCCTCCCTTTCTTTCTTTCATTCACTCTCCCTACTCTCTCTGGGATCAGGGCTCCCTTTCCTCTGTAGCACCCATGACTCCTATCTCCCACAAATCAACCCTTCATAGTTTCTACCTTCCACAGGTAATCCCCCCCCCCATTTGTAGACATGCAGCTTTGTTCTATAAGACTTAATGATGGATTTCTTGGGTGTTCAGAATGATTTGATATTTATCTAGCTGTGTTTGAGGGAAGAGGCAAGCTTAGGGTCATCCTACTCCTCCACCATCTTAACCCTAAATGTTTTGTGTGCCACATCTTATGTCTCACCAGTCCATGGGTCATTCTGTATACTTTTGCAGTACTGGTTGGCTATATTTCCAGGAACCAATAACAAATATAGAGCCCTGAATTTCCAATTGAATTCCATATTCTTAAGGTGCAGGGGAGGAGACCAAGTGGGACTGTCTCCATGGTGCCTTCTTAACCCATAGAGGTTAATGCCTTGTCAAGGAGGGGGGAGCTGGACACTTACTCCCCAATTGCAGTTCAGTATTTGGCTGGAATGGGAAATTATAGAGGATCAGAGGCTCTGGTTCTCCTAATTGCTTTGGTGATGGCCTCCACCGTTTTATTCATACAGTCTTGGGGACTCCTTGTCTACTGGGTGGATGGCATTTCATTCCCACAGATGGAGGTGATAGCGACACAGAGTTATTCACCAAGGAAGACTAAATGTTTATACCTGGTTGGCATCTGAAATCCTTAGAATAAACTTTTGCAGACTCATCTTAACAAACCATAAGTAAACAGTATGTTACCTGTCAACACTATTCTAAAAAGTGAATATAGGTGAACAAGAAAGATGAGACAAGTAAGATTGTCTTTGTCCATTCCATGGTTAGAACTTTCCTTTAGGAAGGAAACTTCTTAGAAAGGAAGGAAGTAGATAGCAGATGTTTATGAAGTCTGTATGACTAGATGTCTCAGTACATTTCAACTTACCATAAAAATAAACACTTTAGGTGATAGTAACTGAGCATATTAGATTACATATGTGTAGGTCTAATAGCTTTGACTTTGAAGTCAAATTAAAATCTGTTCTGTATTTTACAAGGGCAAAGAGTTAAAAACCTATATTCTGATCTATTTCTGAAATGGTTAAAGCATTGCCCTGGACCATAAAACCAGAACCGTGGCTTCGAAACAATCTTTCAGATATTATCTGAAAATCTTCAAAACAAAATGCAAGTGTGGCCATATTTTTTTAGCTGATTTGCCATACATGTATTTTAGGTGTCTGTCTGATTGTGCTCAGATGTGGGTAAGCAGCGGGGAGGAAAAAATAATGTTTCTTTACTCTGTGGATTAAAAAAACCTTCAAATTACGTGCGTCTCACATGCTTTGGTAATCTGCCTCACATTCTGTACCATGATGTGGGCTAGATACTGCTAATTTGGTGTTTATTTCTCTGGGGGAAAACAAGCTTTGAAGAGAATGCTCTTACAGATAGGTGTCAGTTTCTGAGCTATGTGAAAAGAAATTGGTGATAACTTTCAATGAAGACCTCAAGGAGATTTAATCACAGTTATGGTAGCTATCCTTATGGGCAATTGATTTTGGAAATCCCAAATTATGCCTTCCCTGGCCATTATTGATACATCAATCTTCACTGTCATTTATTTTTTTCTGTTTTTCTGCTGAAAGCAACCAAATGAGGAGGTACCATATGGGCACCAAAGAACTAAGTGAAGACTTTCAAATATTCATACTAAAGTCTTTTTAGGAAAGTTTAGAGAGGGGAACAATGTTCTGAGAACATTGAAGTCTCACATTTTATTTTCAGATGTACTTATAGTTTGTTCTCGATGCCACACATAGGTCCATACATGATAATTTATACATGTTATTTTAATACAATTTTCCTCTCATTTTCTTTTTCATTTATCTCTTTCACCCACAGTCACCTCCTACCCCCTAATCCAGGTTGATAACTTAGTGTGTATCTTTTTTATCTGCTCTTAGAAGCATATATAACATATATATATCAATGTATATACACACAACACACATATATAAATACATTATATAAACATGTATATAACATACATGTATAAGCAAACATATACATAGGCCTTTAGTTTTTGTCATTTATTTGGCAAAAATAGGAGGATCATTTATTTTTATTTTTTATTAAAGATTTTATTTATTTATTTGACAGACAGAGATCACAAGTAGGCAGAGAGGCAGGCAGAGAGAGAGGGGGAAGCAGGCTCCCTGCTGAGCAGAGAGCCCGATGCGGGGCTCGATCCCAGGACCATGAGATCATGACCTGAGCTGAAGGCAGAGGCTTAACCCACTGAGCCACCCAGGCACCCCTAGGACGATCATTTAATACATACTTCACTGAATCAGAGTTTATAAAACCTTATGGAAATTTCTTTAAATCAACTAGTTACCTTCTGAAGTCTTTCTGTCCTTTTTTTTTTTTTAGATGACTGCACAATGTTTTGTGATATGGATATATCACAGTTAACTCAATCATTCCCTATAAGTGGGTTTTTCCCCTGTGTATTTCCATGGCGATAAATGAATGAATATAATATATATAATATTATATATACGTATATAAATATAATATATAAAATGACAATCTTTTCCTCTGGGCTAGAATATGGTTACTGGGTTGGAGTCTTCAAATATTTTTACTTTAAGTGTTGTAAGATTGCTTTCCAAAAAGAGCATGTTTTAATTCACATTTTTACCTCATTTGTTCATATTAGAGTAAATACAAGGTTCTAAATACTTCTTATTTAGTGTGTAACCAATGATGGACCAGCAGCCTTGGCATCATCACCTGGGAGTTTGTTAGAAATGCAGCATCTTAGTCCTAGTCAAGATTTACTGAATCAGAATTCTCATCTAAATAATGTCCCCAGATGAGTCGTATATACTTTACCATTTGAAAATCAGTTTCAAATCATTTGCAATTTGTTCTAAATTGGAAGGGATTATATTTACAAGTATCTCCTCTGGAAGGATAATTAAGAAATTAATAATGGTAATTAACTCTTGGGTGTAGCCCTGTGGGACTAGCAGGCCAGACTGGGTAGAAACTTACTTTTTGCCATATATTTGTGTAACCTTTGAACTTCTCTGTGTGCCTGTATTATCTGTTTGGACAAATTTGAAGCAACTTCTTGCAAATACAGCAATTACTTTGCACCTCACAACTCTAGGGAGATGGAAGCTCTATGACTCCACGGGTACTCCACACACACTACTGCTGCTTTTGTCATGCTAGTGTGTTCCAGTTTAAGAATTGTGGTGGGAAAGGAAAATTCTCCAAGCCACATGGCTTGCTTTTTGAGGATATGAGAATGTAATTATGTCACTGAGGGTTTATCTGCCAAGAGAGAATTTGACAGAGCAGGCAGAGTGAGTCACTGACATAAGGGGCCTTCATACTTTTCCTGTAAATCCCCCTAGTTTGAACGGCGATCCTCATCCTAGGATTAAGCTTGCAGTAATATTCGATTTCCCAATACCAGAACACTATGTTATAAACGCTACAACTGATTCAATTTCTTGAGATACTAGAGTTCTCAGGTATCTTGCAAATCAGAGAGCTTACAAGGAGGTATAGAAATCAAGGTTTCAGGGAGGAGTCTACACTGGATCTGCTGACACCAAGAGGGCAGAGGTTGAAGAATGGTAGGCAACTCTACTTCCTAAGGTTGAACATAGAACATCCCCACCACCCTGATGATTCCTGGAAATCTTGTATATACAGCTGACTCTTAGGAAACATTTCACACAGGCAAGATTTAAAATGTATGGGAATTCTACACAGGCTCTGAAGGTTAAAATACACAAATTTAAATCTGTTTTATCTAGGTGTCACTACCTTGTGGGTCAAAATGACTTTACATTAAGAATAATAATTTAAACTTCTCTGGCCCCTGAACCTACCCACTCTCTCAGGACCAGCCTCCTGAAAAATGTTGCCCAAGTATTTAGAAGAATCTTAGGGAAGATTGAGACGGTTCTTATATGTGCCCACAAACAAACGAGGCTTCCCAGCAAAAAACCTGCCATTTCTTACTTTTCACCAGCTTTGTCTCTTTTCTATGGCTATCACCACCCCTGCCAGGAACTTTTTTCCTCTGCAGAGTATCTTTCTTCTAAGAGGCATCTGACTCCAACTGCATCTGGGACACTGGAGTCCTAGGGTATGTGTGGAGATTGAGGAGGGAACTGTTGCCGCATAGCATTCTAGGTGAGAGGAAAGAACTTCGACTTCTTTTAGTGTCATTCTCTTTAAGAGGCTCTGTGTCCCAGGGTTTTAGTGAAACAGCTCTTTTAGCATTTGCTGCCTCTAGTGTGGGAAGTTGTATTCTGTTCAGGAAAGAGCAGCACACATTGCCTCACAGGAAAGTTGAAGTAGAGGAGTTTGTTCTCTATTCACAGATCTCATGATGCTCAGAATTGCTGCCCAGGTGCACCTCAGCTGTGAGTTTGTTCAGTGCTGGTGGGTGGGTGTGGGGACAGAGATGGGAACAAGAGGATGGGAGGAGAACAAGAGAGGTGCCTTCACCCAGAGCCCCTTTAGAATCAGAAACGAGGTTTTGCAAAGATATATTTATTTTCATAATTATTTCCCCAGAGAGTAAAGGGGATGTGATGGTAACAATAAAAGGGGACAGGGTAGACATAGGGAGTGCATTTTCTTACCATGTTCTTCTGTATCTTAGAATTTCTGTGAGAAGGGAGAACCTTATAAAGTGAGTCCACAGCCAGTTTGGAAATAGATCCACCAGCTGTGGTTTCCAGAACAATGGTTTGATCACAACAGATACGTGTGCTGCTAGTCATCACCACTTCAGTGGCCTTGCCTTGTTCTTAGTCATAGGGGGTGGGATGACTACAGGAAGTGTGCTGACTTTTCCATTTCAACTTAGCCTTGTAGGTAAAATTGAATGTTGGGTTGAATTTGCATTGCTAGACAACCACCTAATGCAAAGGAAGTGTGGGCAAATGCATTAGCAGGTTGTGTGATGTGTTTGTGTGCTTATTCTTAGACCTGTTCTGGGCCACCACTTCCAGGCTTCTTCAAAGATTTGCCTCATCCCATGCATGTGTGGTATATCTCTCTTCTACTCATCCATGTCTAGCATGGGTGGGAGATGCAGGCAATAAGATAACAGATTGTAGAGGGGGTTGTACCCTGGTCTTGGTTGAGCTGTGCACCTCTGGTCTCCTGGTTGGTGGCTCAAATGTTTGGAATCCCAGGAATTGCATGACAGTGGGAGAACCACAGTCATGGTCTTCCTTCTTCATATTTCTTTTCTTTCTTTTTTTTTTTTCATTCACACCAAATTCCTGTAGATGATTGGGCAGTTTGTGCACTGCAAAAATGCAACCAGTTGAGAGAAGAATAGGGACTGAATTCTATTCCCTGATCTGCTGTGTCCTGCCATGTACTGTTTGAGTCTGGAGGAAGGGATGTCTCTCAGAAGGTGCCTCATGGAGAGTCACACAAGGGCACTCTATGAGCTAGTTATGGCTCTGTACACATGATTTAAACTGTGAAGCGTTGGGTTTGGTGGCCTCTACTCTTGCTGCCACAACCACTCTGTGACTTGCTTGGAATGGCCCACTTTGGGAAATCTGACAAAGGAAAGTGGATAGGCAACGGGCTACATAAAAGGCCCACACATATAATCATTTGGTTTACACAGAGCTGGCTCACACAGTGTTTCAAAATACCTGAAAGAGTTGTCAATACTTCCATCTGAAGAGATTTTGCATACGGATCAGAATTTCAGGCTTTCCACAGTACTGGGGGGTGGGTAACAACTGGTAGCAACCAGCTAGTGTGTGACCGTCCTCACCATGCATGCCCTGTGGCCTCTCTCCCAGTGACGATGGTTAATTGTGTTTGTTGTGATACTTGTGCTCTGTTCTCTTAGAGCAGAGTTAAAAGTGAAATGTACCCTATTCCCTTTTAAAAGTGTGAAAATTAAAGACAGACTGAGAAGCCAAGTTTTTAAGAAATCTGACCTGCTACCACATTTTTCAAATGTCTGTCAAGTCCGTCTATCTAGCATTGTGTTTACAGCGTGTGTTCTTAGGTCAGACTGTCTCAGAATCACATAGTCAAGGAAACTGTAGAAGTTCAGTTAGAGCACATGCTCCTTGATTTGTCCATTAAATTAAGCTATGACTGACAGAAGAACCTTGATTTATCACGATGCCTCTGTAGGAGAGGGCTTAGCAGGGGAAGAGTATTTTGGAGGCTCATCTGTCTCACTGTCCTCTGTCTAAAGTATTTGTCAAGAGAGAGTTTAGACCCTTCCCAGTGAGCAAGGGGGCTAGAGAATGAATAGACCACATGTGTTAGGTCAAGGTTCAAATAGAAAGATGTTGTGATCAGATTTGTGAAGATTTGAATATGGGGAGGAAGAACTGTGAAATTAGCAACACAGTCAAGGCAAGCCAGGAGGCCACAAAAAGTCAGTACATAGGTTAGTGGCATCATCTTCCATCAACCAAGACCCCTGATGGAAAAATTGTCAGTAGGGAGGCAATGCTCAAGGGGCAGAGGGTTCAAGACACCAATCCTTACCTGAGGGGAGCTCTGGGGTCTTAAACACATGGCTCTGCTTTATGATGGCTCTACTGGACCCACTATGGAGGATTAAGGGTAAAGAATCTGGAGCCAGATCCCTTCCATCCCTGGTAGAAATCCTGGCTCCTTAGCAGCCACACTGGTTAGGTGAGCTCCTTAACCTTTCACACCTCAGTAATGAGAATAGCAATATACCTACCTTATGAGCTGTCTCTAGATGAGAATTAAATGAGTCAATTCTTAGAAAGTGCTTAGAATAGTGACTGGCATATGTCAAGTACCCAAGAAGTATTTATTACTACCTGCTTGCTACCTTGGGAAAATGCAGTGTTTAGAAACAGGGTTATCGGCCTGGAGGAAATTGCTCTCTGCAAGAAATAACAGCAGCCTAGTTTTACAAGTGGCACCTTAATGTTATACAAGAACTTTCCAAACACTCCTACTGGCAGGAGGCATAAACTTTGAGAAAGGCAGCTAAATTCAGGAAAAGATTATGATGGTTTACCAACTCCTATAGAATGAGAAAGCTAAGTGATGACTTCCAATGCACTCTTCCTGTAGACACCATTGCAAGGAGCCTGGTGGCAAAGGCTCTCCTTGATTTTACAGGGACTACACCCTGAAATGGGCTCAAACAGTGAAACTAGTGGGAGAGGAGTAAGTCCTCAGCTTTCCAGCGCATAGTGAGGTCTGCCGCGTGTGAGAAGGATGTTGTGGTTTCAGCCTGGTTTGTGGGGGCACAGCAAGGTGAGGATGTTTCAGACAGTGCTCAGTGTCGCTGTCTCCTTGTGGTTAGTGTGAAGTGAGCAAAGACATAACAGCATTTGCTTGGAGCTCAAGCACTCAAAGAGCCAGGGTGGCCCTTTTGGGGCTTTAAACTGCAGCCACGAGACTTTAGTGGCATCTCTTTCCAGATTTGTTTTGACATAGGCTTAAAAACAAAATTTCACTCCGTTCTTATGCTAAGAATCTGAGAGTGGATGTGCTCATTGATTTGTTTATCCCTAGATCAACAGAATCTTTGGTGATGCCTCTAGTAGCAGAGGATGCCTTCCTAAGTCTGTGTTGGAGAATGTGAAAACCATTGGAGGCTGAAGAAGCTACTCCAACAGGCGACATAAATTCATTATTATGTCAAATATGCCAGTAAAATACGAGAGGAGATAGACTAAGTTGCAAAGGGTGTCAGGGCACTGCTGTTAGGGCCCTTTGTTTAGATAAGATGGGTAAGGTGTGGGGGAGGGGCTTAGATGGAACCCAGACCATGGGATCTGTTGGGCTAACCTGCTTAGGGTTAGACTAGGCTCCAGATCCTCAAAGAAGCTGATTACAATAAAATTCTTGCTTTTTTTTTTAGCTTCTATGAGTCACTCAGCCTTTAGGAGATGTACCCTGATGTCTCCCAGTCTGTCTTTTCCAGAGCTGCAGGGAGCCATCTAGGAAGGAGGAAAGAACCCTCTTACCACCTCCATACACACTCTCTCTCACACACAAATAATCCTAAAAAGATGAAATCAGTTCTCTCAACAGATCTAATGTAAAGGGTAAAAAAGTTTACAGGAAGATTTTTTACTCTAAAAGATGTTCTCACCTTTTAGAATTTCTGGTAAAAGGAGACATCCCTCTTCATTTATTCCTTCATTCTGTATTTATTATCTAGCAATTAGAGGTTATGCTGAGTGACGCTGTATGAAGGTGAGTGTGAGAAAAAGATGATGAGTATATAAAAAGTCAGATTATAAATAATATTCTAAGAGATGTGGAATTTCTTTGACAGCAAGGGGTCAGAGGGAACTTTTTTTTAAGATTTTATTTATTTATTTGACAGACAGAGAACATAAGTAGGCAGAGAGACAGGCAAAGAGAGAGAGGAGGAAGCAGGATCCCTGCTGAGCAAAGGACCTTGGGATCATGACCTGAGCGGAAGGCAGAGGCTTAACCCACTGAGCCACTCAGGCAACCCCAGAGGGAACTTTTTAAAGCAAAAGTGTGACATGCTTAAGCAGAGTTTCAGGAAGATTATTTTGGGAATAGTGCAGAGGCTGTATTGGGGTAGAAAAGGGAAGATGAAGAAGATAAATAAAGTAGGGGGTCAAATGAGAGCTATTCAAGAGCCTAGAAGAAAGATTTTGAGGGCTCTTGAAATAGGTTGGGGACTGTGGGAACTGAAAGGAGAGGACAGGTGTGAGAGGTATTTATATGGAGTAATAAGACTCCAATGTGAAGGGGGGGGAGACAGCTGGGACGCAAGGACTCAGCCCAACTTCTGAGTGTCAAAGACCAAGAGAATAGCAGGTGTTGACATTTAGAGGGGAGGAGGGTTGGGGGCTGGGTGGAGAATCAGAAGTAAGAAGATGGAACTCTTCTCAAAGAACCTCCAAGATGCATGGGGCATCCTGCCAAATGCCACATCCAATGTCCATAGTCCATCTATTCCCATTGTAATCCTCCCTTAAGGAGCCTTCAGCCAGCTGGGGGAGGATAACAGTTTAGTGACTGCAGTGTAGCATTGGACTCTATGGATAGGGCTTCTAGAGCAAGGAAATAAGGGGTGCTCAAATGGTGGGATAAACGTAGTCAAAGTGCTCTAAAGAAAGGCATGATCCATACATAATGAAGACCAAGCTGAAAAGGCCCTTTGAGGAGATGGAAGTTGAGGTAGCAGAGCCGAGAGGATGATTCAATAGAGAGAGAATTGCAGTAGGAGCAGGACAAGGGGTAAAGTTCTGTACTCTTGTCATGACAACCAACTCTTCTGCCATCTGGTACTCTGCTTCTGTCAGAATTCTTCTAGTAAGAGGAGCTAGTAGCGGCTGCCATCTGTCATGTTGCAACATTTACTAGTGTTGCTTTATCCCTGGGGACCACAGAGAGTACTTCTCTGTCCTTAAGTGGAAGCTTCTCTACTCAAGCCTAAGGCTAAGGGGTTTGAATTTTCCTCACTTCTGAATTAAAAAAAAAAATCAGTTCTGCCTATATAGGCTCTGTATTTATTAAAGTGTGTGACCATGAATGGCACACAGAATTGCAGCTGAGGCCTGACCATGGCAGATCAGAGGAAAATCAGCATCTCCCTTACAACCACTAATGCTCTGAGGACATTCGATTCCTTAGGGGCCACACCACACAACTAATTAGTCAAATTGCTTTAAACAAAACCCTTTGTTTTTATTTTTAAACACAGCTAAGCCATACTTCCTCCATCCTGTGCTTGTGAGATTGGTTATTTGTACATAAGTTGAGCAAGACACATAAGAGGGTGGCTTTTGGTGTTAATATCAAGTTTCTAGTCTATTATTTACCAGCTGTGTGACTTGGGGTAAGTTAATCATCTTTCTGAATGTCATTTTCATTCCATGTAAATGGCAATCCTAAGAGTAGGATCCTCACAGTGTTGTGAGAACTAACAGAGATGATGCTTATAAAGCTCTCTGTGGAGTGCCCGCCTCATTGTAAACCTTCAAAACTAGCAGCTATTATTATCTATAGTCACCTATTATTAGTCCCTTAACCTTATTATTGGGTCTTCTTTCTCTTATTAAACAGAATTTAATTCAATTCTCCTCCAACACTGCATCAACCATAATTATAGTTGGCCTGAACCTTATATCCCTTTTTGAATGTCTTTGTGGATGTTTTGTATCACAGAGATCAGTAAGATAGACAGGGGTAGTAGTTCCTGTAGCTAACAGTCCATCGAGGAAGGGAGATAATAAATAATTCGTGTGATGAATCTTTTGTGTCCCTCTACTGGGTCTGAACTCACTTGTCCTTGCACGTAGTCCATATTTGTTGACTTTTCCCCCAACAATATTATGAACAATCCTGTAAAGACCACAGTGATATCCAGAAGAAGCCACTAAGATAAGATAATTCCATCTCACAAAGGCAATAGCTGGAGGACATAGCAATATTTAGTGCAAAAGCAGCATCAGAATGATTTGAAGATGGTTAGACATTTCCTACAATTATAAGACTTGAAAGGCCCTCAAGTAGATGAGTTCTAGCACATTATTCCTTTGTCTGGGAGAATCCCATGCAGCCTCTAGTTTCAGTGTGAAGTTCCACACTGCCTGCCCCAGGACCTGTGTGGGAGAGCTCCTTATACAGCTTTGGGTAATGCCCGGTCACAACATCTGCTTAGTCTTGATGATGATTAGGAAATTGTGACATGGTAGCAAGTACCCACCAGCAAGACCTTTCATGTGGTGTTTGCTTTCCTACTGCTTAGATGAGTCAATGGGCCTCAGGAGAGAGATTCTGCAATGTCCTTATTTAACAATATTGTGCAAGAATATTATGAGAGCAAGGGATACTCTTAGCTCTGCTTTTAATTTTTTTTCTATTGTAAAGTTATGTTGCCTTATCTTGTTCAGTCCTTGATGAAATGTGGATTAGTTTATTGTCTGTGTCCTCATTATGATATTTTAATTATTTGAACTCAGTTTTCAGATATTCCCTTCCTTCCTTCTCTAGAATAACTAGAATTATCTTTTAATAACTAGAATTGCATGCAAACCAGCTAAGTTGGATTTTGAAATCTTCAGCAAAATTTCTTCTCCGTCTCCATGCCTCTAGTCACCATCCTCCATCATTTTGAAGACAAGGGTTCTGGCAATGGAGCACACAAGAGGTAAATTAAGGAAATGTGTCACTCCCCAGAAAGAGAAAATAACTGTTACTAATGATAGAAATTATCTTTGGATTGCTTATTGTTTTAGTGATCAATATAAAGTGATATTTCCACACATTTTACACAAAAGTATCAATAGAACCTAAAGCTGGCTATGATTTTAGTCTTAGGTTCTGGAGCAGAGTAATAAAGAAAAAACAAGAGAATCTCTGATTACATGGATCTTACAACCTATTGGAACAACAGGCAAACAAAAGAGTAAACATGTAGTTTGTCAGATGATGATAAGTACAATGGGAAAAAATTATGTTCTGTTGGGCTGTGGGTTATTTCTATTTTGTTATGTGTTAAGGGAAGACCTTCCTGACAAAGTATCATATAAACAGGCTCCTAAAGGAAGTAAGGGGACAAGTCATGCAGATATTTGGGGGAAAATCATTTCAGGCAGAGAAAAAAGTACCTGTGAAGGACCTGAGACAGAAATGTGCAGGTATGCCTAGGTTCAACAAGGTGGATTTGTCATAAGTAGGGTGGGCAAGGGGCAAAACAGCAGGAGATGAGATCAGAGAGGTAGCAAAGGGTAAGCTCAAGGTGAGAATTTGGGTTGGATGCTGCATGAGATGGGATGCTGATAGAGGGTTGGAGCAGAGGGGTGACATGACCTCACTTGTATCATAAAAGATTCCCCCTCTTGGCTTGGACAGGTTGAGTTTGCGATGACTATAAGCCATCAGTATGATAATCAAATGGATAGTGTGAGTGAAGTTTGGATTCCAGGGGATATGGGAAGAGAAATTTCAGTGTTGGCCTCTATTAATACCCACAAAGTAATGGAAATGGAGAGTCATCCAGGGACTGACTATACGTGCAGAAGGAGGTTGAGTTCTGAGGCCCTCCAACATTTGGAGGTTGAGTAAAAGAGAGGAAAATCCAGCCACCAGAGAGCCTCAGAAGGAGCAGCCAGGGAGAGGATGGAGACCAAGCAGGGGTTTCACAGAAGACCCACCACTGAGAATGCATTATCAATTGCTTAAAAAGAAAACATTCTCTTGAAATAAGTATCCCTGAATTTGAGTCACTAATCTATACAAATAAAAATATATAATTTTGCAAATATATCCATCTATATGGGAAACATTATATTCTATTAGGGGAGAATTAGGAATAGATGATAGGAAGTGGCTGTACCAGAAGGTGATGATGCAGCCTTCTCTTCGTTTGGCTGGTGTGATGGACCTTGACATTCTACTGCACATGGAGCAAGAACGACAAAATGTACTTATCAGTAGTTCCCTGATGTGGAGCTTGGGGGAATTTCACTATATTTGACTATTGTTTTCCCACGTCTCATAGGGAATTTTCATGACTTATGTGTGTGTTTATTTTTGAACATATTGTTCAATGCTGTCTATTTTCAGAATCACTTCAAAATGCATTCCTTCTTACTTTGGGTTTTTGCTCTGTAATTAAGGTTTATTATAGAATATTCTCTGGGTTAAGGAAGGCCCCCTTTTCATTGCTGCTCATAATCTGGTAGGGGTCATTTCTATAATTACAATGACAACATATAAGACCAACATCTTGTTTACATTGATGTTTGGATGATTCCTTGTCAAATTATAAAAATCATACTCTTGTCCTCATTTCTTTTCCTCTGTAAGTCTCGAAGGAGATCTCTCTCCATCACTTCCTTGTACATGCTCACTCCTTTGGAGAATTGTTTTAATATCCTAAGGGAAGAGAAACAAAAGTAACAAATATTAATAAGTGATTTAGGATTAATGATCACCTAATATATGGGAGTGATGAAACAGTAAATTGTTTTTAATTTTTTTTCTTTAAGAAAATGGTGCCCTATTTAGTTTAAATGTCACCCAGCAACTTACGGGCTATACCCTTGGAAAGATATCAAAGACCTTGGAGCCTCTGTTTTCTAATCTAATAATGAATAGAATTGTCTTTTTAAATTAAATAACATTTGTAAGAAGAAGTTACACAGAGTTTGGCACATAATGAACAAGCCAAAGTGTTACTTCCCTAATAATGAATGAACAACTGCATTCATTTTGTATTAAAGAAACATTCTAATGCCAAATCAGTCATGTCTATAGATTTGTAGAATTTTAGACCAGCAGATTATTTGGAGGGGAGATTGTGTCATTTCTCCATGTTTTCTTTTTAATATTAGGAATAGAATATCTGTTTTTCATTCATTTAAAATACCACCATCTTACATTTTTACATCACAGACACTGAAAACATAAATTTAAAACATCATCAAATTGTGGAAGGGGTACAAACACACATGGAAAATGTAGAATTATATATATGCAACTTCTCCCCCCCCCCAACAAATTTAGGAAAATGTTTTAATAATGTAAATTTCTTTTCTTCAGAGCTGAGTTCCAAAGGTTTCAATCTGACAGGCCATTTTGCGCAAGAAGACATAAGTTAGTTCACTATCTGAGCTGACCCCTGCCGAGTGACACAGACTGCTTATTATCAGTCACTACCAGGAATCATAGTGAATCATTTTCTTGTGAGGCCTTGTTCTTTGAAAATACAGATTTCCTGCAGCCAGAGGTCAAACCTGAATGGACTAAGTGAAAAAGAACAGCTGCTCACCATTGACCTTTCTGGTCCTACCGCCATACTTGTTAATAACACATCTCCTTTGGATAGTGTACTTAGGACAACTAATGCTGACTACTGATTGATCTCTTGGGGATGAAGTAGTGAGCTGACCTGGGATCATCTGACACTGTGCAGCATGGACAAAAGTCCAGATGTTTAATCCAGCCCTGGGTAAGTTTGCCGTTGAGGTCAGAGACCATAATTTTCAGTAGCAGTTAATGGAGAAAAGCCATGAGAGTCTGGAAACATTTGAAATGGGTGCTTTGAAAACACAAACCACTGAAGCAGCCATCATATTTTGTTATGAAGATAAAAGAGAAGGTTGGAGAATATTTTAAAGTCAGATACCCTGAAGGTACAGTGGGATGAACAATCCTTCAAGTCACCCTTAATAATTTGTATTTTGTCCTCATGTAATTAACTGGGTCCCAACTCATTTACTTATAAGAAATTTTCCTGTGGTATTTGGATTTTAACACTAAAAGATTTATTATTATCTCCTATTGAATGGAAACCTTAATTTCAAGGGTATATGCTTGATTTAAAGGTTTGCTAAAAATAATTTACATTTAGTCAGCATTATTAGGTTGGTATAGAAAATTATTTGTTCACTTATATTTGTAAATATACCAGTCATGGGAAATTAATTGATTTTACTAACAACCCAGTTACAGTACCCTTATTGATCTTGTCATATTTATTTAAAGCATTTCCCTAATAATTTAGGAACATTACTTGAAGTGACTTCTTTGTATCAGATCTATGAAAATAGAAGTTAAATAAATGACTTTAACTGAATGACTATGAATTCCAACACACTACCCCATGGGTAGTGGCCATGTAGGGATATCTGGGACACCAATCTGGACTCTTTGTCCTTATTGCACTGCACAATGAAAGCCTTCTCTTTCTTTTCGAAGAGCAGACATTGAATTCAGGAGTGCCAGGTTATTTATTTCTCCACATATAATTTCATATGGCTCTGGACACTGCAACTACCAGCAAATTGGTACTAGTAATAAGAGTAATAATAATCATAATGTCTAACATTTATTATCAGGTGCTTTCTACCTGTCAAGCACTGAGCTAAGCACTTATTTGTACTAAGTCATCTAATCCATGCACGAGCCCTATGGGGGCATGGTAACCCTATTTTATGGATGGGGGAACGAAGGCACCATGAGGTCACTTGCCCAAGGTCACACAGTTTGTTGGTGTGAACCTCATCAGTGTGGCTCCTGGGCCCACTCTCTCACCCACAAAGCCAGGCCACCTCCCAATAGGAGCAAAAATAAAACATAGCAAAATCATTCCGAATACTCAGCTTTTTCAAATATATATTTTAAAACATTGCTGCTTCCAAACACAAACCTTGTAAACACAGAGCTATCAGGCAACAACCTTCACTTCCCACTGTTTATAACAGCAAACAACATTTTAACCTGAAAAACCACATTCTAGCTTTTGCTCTACTTATCTTGAAAGATCTTCAAATAACATCACTGTGGTTAAAGTTCATTTTAAAATGTGATCTATTTACTTGCACATGGATATTTGGAGCAGAAATGGTGACAGGATGGCTTTGACAGAAACTGAGTCTTCAGAGATTTTTTTTCCCTTTCCTTTATTTTTAATCTTTCTTTTATTTTTTTTTCTGCTTAGTGAAAATGAGAATAGAACTTCTTACTGGAAAAGGAAGCTCTTTTATTTTAGAATATCAGGGCTTAGGGGTACCTGGGTGGCTCAGTGGGCTAAAGCCTCTGCCTTCAGCTCAGGTCATGATCCCAGGGTCCTGGGATGGAGCCCCAAATCGGGCTCTCTGCTCAGCAGGGAGCCTGCTTCCCTTCCTCTCTCTCTGCCTGCCTCTCTGCCTACTTGTGATCTCTGTCTGTCAAATAAATAAATAAAATCTTAAAAAAAAAAGAGTATCAGTGCTTCGGCTTTTTAGGTTACAGTCTCAATTCTCTGATTCCCATTTCTAGAGTCCCCCATCCTCTCACGGATTCGAGGTGGAGGGTCAGGGAGGAGAGGTGGGAGCCAGGAGGGAGGGACCTGAAGCCCCCAACTCTACAGAAACACTCTGGTAATGAAGGAGTGAATGGACAGACCAATTGCTGACAGACAGGCTAACTCTCTGCTGTTAGAGCATCAGGAAATGCTGGTCCTGGGAGACTGACTCACTGGAGGTCAGCACCCCATGCTGGCCGGCTCCAGCCAGAGGGATGCTGCACACCAGGGAGATTTGGGGGATGTGCAGAGATGGTGTTGGTAGTCAGTGTGTCCAGGGCCCCTGAGGTAGAGTGGGCGGTGGCCCAGAATCCTGCCATGCTGGAGACAGTCCTGTGCAGAGAGACAACACAGTCCAAAATGTCAGTAGTGAGTGCTCGCTTCGGCAGCACATATACAAAATGTCAGTAGTGAGGTGTACTTCAAGTTGATCAGATTCCTTCTGAAATGAGGGAAATGCATAAATGAAAAGAGCCCCATGGACTCCAGCTTACCCTAGGAGTCAGAATACCTTTTCAAGGGGCTGCCTCTTGAAGCCAGTCAGCCACTGGCTGTTTTCTTTTCTCAGGAAAATGCTGACTAGAATCTTTTCTGCAAGTTAGTCATATTTATTCTGGCCAGAGTAAATACATTCCCAAATCGCCTGACTTTGTAAGGAGTTTTCCTCCCATTAGGGGAGGAAATAATTGTGGCATCATTTTATGTTCGTACTCGTTCTTGGTAATTAATATAAGATAAATTCCAACATATACCTCCGGAACCTACCTTATACAGAATGATGCTGGCCCAGAGGAAAGCAAAAGTGGGGGAGATCCCCACAACTAGCCACCATCCCTATCTTCCTTCGCCATCTTCTCTCCACTTTATTGTCTAGTTCTGGTGTCCTCTGTTTCCATTAATTCTAGGATCACAATGACCTATGCCCTCCTCCTCCTAAGTGGGGAAGAAGGCTAACCTTGATTCGTGAAAATATGCAATATAAGAAACTGGAAAGGGACATGTGATGTACTAGTTTTGAGGTAAACAGTAAATGCTTGTGGAATGCTAACACTGTTTCCAGCTATTTTGGCCTATTTATATAAAGAGACACAACTTTTTTTTTTTAAAGAGCCCTATATAATGATATGATACAGTGAAGAGACAAAGAAACACTGCAGGATGAAGATGAGGTCACATCATGCCCCTACTCAGAAGCCCTACAGGCTCCCCTTCCTCCCACGCAGTCCTGCATTCATGGACTTGCACAAGCCTCTCCTTTTTCCTGTGATGCTGTCCTCTCTCCACCCCAACAGCAAATTCATGTTCATGTCCTCTCTTGTCCCTCCATTTTCAACAGTCCTGGCCATCTTTGAAAATTCAGCTTCTGGAACAAAAAATGTCCTGTTTTTGAATTTCTATAATATTGTGCTTGGGTGGTGTACTTTATATCATTCGCTGGCAGTTCTTGCATGTAAATATTCTCTTGCACACAAAAGTGGGATTTGTTTGAGAAACTGAGTTTTGTACACACTTTGTCTCCCATGGAAACTTACATTACTAGCCTTAGTAATAAGTGCTCAGTAGTGAAGAGTTACTGTGACAGCCAACATTTCTGAAGTATTTACCAAGTGCTTCCTCTGCATGATCTCATTTAATTCTTACCACAGTCCATTGAACAGGAATGGCTGTTATTCCCATTTAACAGATGAGAAAGCTGGGATGAATAGAAAGTTAAAGTCAGGTATCTAATAAGTATTATACCTGAGATTCAGTCCCATGACTTTCTGATTCCTGAGCTTGTGTTCCAGAATGCTCCAATCACACTTGCCTCCCAGATGAGAGTCTGCTAGTTTGTTAAAATTGATTTCAATGATTACCAACATAGATAATACAATTTCTATGTAAAAAGATAAGCAATTTAGAACAAGCCAATTTAGGTCTATAGATATTCAAGTCGGAATAGTCTCATTTCTGGGCATACAAGGTTATCACTGAGAAGTCAGGAGTAATGCCTCTTAGATCACCTTCATTTTATCAACGTGAAAGTGCTTTTATCTTAAACTCAGCAAACCCTGTCTGGTCCCGTAAACACCTAGCAGGAGACTGATAAGGAAGTTTCATATGACTGAACTGGTATGGAAGCTTGTCCCACTGTGAAAGGGAGTCCACCTCTGCCTGCCTTAGCCCTTGCTGTTGGAGAACAGGCATGGCCACAGTGGGTGCAGATTCAGCATGTGTGGTACAGAATGGCTGGGTTACTGTGAGCTCTGGAGTAAAGCTCTTCTTTTTCTCTTTCCCTCCTTCTGAGGTGGTCTAGTCTCACTGGGTTTTGTCCTCAGTTTCTCCATCTTGCATTGCATTTTGCTGATGGAACTGGCATCCAGTCTTTTGTGTGCACTGTCTCCATATGCACAACACAGACAATGTGGACCCTGATGAGAGTGCAATGCCTCTGTTGGCACTTGGTTGAAGATCATGGCCTCCTTAGTTCTCTTTGGCAAAGGGGGAGGGGATTCTCTTCTCCATACCCTTCAGTCATAGGCCAGTCATTAGATGGCTGGAATGATCCGGAACATGAATACTGCCATTTACCCAACTTTAATCTCATCAATTCCAGCCTTCTGTCTTAGGTCCAAAGTAGCCCCATGCCTGATGAGGCAGTTTGATAATGCTGGCAGGGCAACCTCTACTCTCCCTGAACTTGCTGCCCTCTGGGTATCATGGGCTGGCCTGTCTGAGCTGATGCTGTTACCAGCTTAGCTTCCCCTGACCGTGGTATGGCCAGCTCCTTTCCCTGTCTCTGTAGTCCACACTGGAGATGTCCCACCATGTCCTGATCCTGAGATCAACTGAATTAAGACACCTTTGGCTAATACTCACTGGGATTTTATAGTCTGAATAATTTGAAATCAGATCTTCAATAAAAGGATGCTTCAAAAGAACAGCAACTTCAACTGGCTCCAGATTCTTGGCACCTAGGTCTTGAAATACTTTGACGAAGTTCTTTAAATAAGGAAAAAAATGAAGTTAATTAACTTTACAGTCCTGCAGATGTTAAAAACTTATTTTACTTAATAAAGGAATTTTCCACAATTTCTATACCATAATACATTTGAGAGCATTCCATGAAACTATGTTAAAACTTGAGGGTGACTTTTCTTATATATAGGTTTCCCCTTTTATAAAAGAATCTAACCAACCTCTGAGTAAGCATTCTCTATCTGCAGGTGGCTGGCAAATCGGTTAGGATCCTGTACTTCTTTTCCTCCTTGGAACACTTTGAGTAGACTTTCCATGGAAATCTTTTCAGTGTTCGTGTTCTCAGGGTTTTCTTCCTTTCCCTCCCCATCTTCTCGTAGTTCCCCTTCCTCACTCACAAAATTTCCCTCGAGTTCAGGATATTCCTCAACTGGACTCATATCAGTCAAGGAGGAGGTCTGCATGATTAAATGAAGAGAATATAAGGTTGGACTGAATTCTTTCCAGTAATGTAGACATTTAGCACACACCACTGTTGCCACATACTTTTCATGCAATGAAATGATGTTGCCTCCCACGACCGAGCCAAACAAAATATAGAAGAGAATGTACCAGCTGCACTGCAGATCATGTCAAGATTCTACACCAATTCTGTCTGTAGATTACAGATGCCTTATGTGGAGTGTGTCTTACCTCCATACATCCTTCAGTTTACTGCATGCCAGGCACCTCAGATTACTCCATAAATAGATACTTGAGTGAATTAGCAGAACTGGGATCAGACTTCTGTACATGAATGTCAATTTTTAAAGGATTTGCTTTAAAGGAAATTGACTATAGTCGAGAGGTTATGGCCAGGTAATTACTTAAGCTTGATAGATTCTAAAGGCTTCAGAAATGTTTGTTTTTATACTGGAGGTTAAATCCAACTAAACATTGGAAGGCAAGAGAGAATACAAATTGAATGTGGAAAGTCCAGTGGGATTGTTATGGCAGCTCCTTGAAACATGTCCAAGAGCCATGAAGTCAGGTACTGGCTCTATGAGTCTGGGAAACAGTACATTGTTTCTGGCATAATTTCATATTTATCAAAAGCCTGAAAAACAGTCCTACCTGTTGACCCTGTAATTACAGGTCTAGGAATTGACTCTAAAGAAATGTGCACAAAGACTTATATATGGATGTTTGTTCAGTGTTACTTACAGTAAACACAGAAAGTCTTCAATTCCAAAAATGGGGAATAGTGACATAAATCATAGTATATTTCTGTGGTGGAATACTATACTGCCATGAAAAGTGTGATTTAGAAGACTACCTAGCTACATGAGAAAACATTCATAGAATAAATGTGACAAGCAAACAAAAGTAAATAATAAATACACTAGGATCCTCATTTTCTTATATATCTCTGTTTATTAGTGAAAAAAAGTAAGACACAGAAAAGAGTTAACAATGGTTACCTCTGTGTAGTGGAAAAGGTGATTTCTTTTTCACTTATTTTTGTACTCTCCAAATACTCTACAGATTTGTATTTGTTGTATTTACTGTAATAAATATGTCTATGTGTGTGTGTTTCATGATGAGATAATTGATCATTTGCCATTTGATATTTATCATTTGCCATAGAAAAATGGGCGTTTTTAGAATGTTGATGGGTCAGATGTCAGAAAACACCTGAATATTGATTCTCTTTTATCCCAAGGAAGGAAAAAAGCTAAATGTAGGCTTTAAATAAAAGGAGGGATCCAATATCCATAAATATTCACTTCAGTAGAAGCATTAAGTGCAAGTTAATTAATCATGCAAATGCATGATTCTTCTTTCCACATAGTCATGAAAGTCTCCGGTATAAAAAGGATTATAATACAGCAGTAAATTAAGCATCAGATAGTTGTCAGTCCCTTTAGGACATTCGTAGGTGCTGTGAGCAGTGTAATGAAGACAGGTTGCATTTGCTTTAGCTCTGTGTAGGTTGGGTTTCTATATCCTTTGGTAAATTGGGAATTTAATCTAATCTGAGATAGAAAGAGAGAGAATGCTTTATTAGGTGAAGATTTTGGAATTAAGTGTAAATATTTCTATCTATCTATCTATTCAAATTCTTCTTTATTTTAAACCATTGAAATGTTACATTGCAGAAATGTGCAACTGGTATTTTTGTATCCCCTTAGGAAGCTCGGGGATCATCACACTGACTACCTATCAATAGTTTTCCAGGGCAATAGAACATTTCGTATCATGAAATGAACACAGTCAAGATGTAAAACATCTTGCTGAGGGACGCCTGGGTGGCTCAGTTGGTTAAGCGGCTGCCTTCGGCTCAGGTCATGATCCCAGCGTCCTGGGATCGAGTCCCGCATCCGGCTCCTTGCTCGGCAGGGAGCCTGCTTCTCCCTCTGCCTCTGTCTGCCACTCTGTCTGCCTGTGCTTGCGCTCTCTCTCTCTCTCTCTCTGACAAATAAATAAATAAAATCTTTAAAAAAAAAAACATCTTGCTGAGTGGTGTAGAATGAATGGACTTCTACTGGGACTGCAGTATAAATGCCTCGTGGACATGATAAAGACTGAACCTGTGGGTGAGCAAATGACTTGTCGGATTAGATGAGCAGGTGGTACCTAAGCTAAACAGAGAAAGAGACTTGTCCCTCTTCACTATTTCCATAATTAGAGAGGGACCAACTTTTCAGAGATCTGGTATAATCATCATGGGACAAATGAATTGTGGCCAAAAGGCAACCATTTAAACCTTTGAAATTTTAATGAAGAATCCTTACAAATATCAGTGGATGCTTTTGCTATTTTTGTTATTTTTTCTCTCCATAGGGTTGAGAAAGAATAGACTTCGTGGTTCAGTGAGAGGGCAGGGAGTGAGGGGAAGCTGAGATGGGAACCCAAGGAGCCAGATCAGCATCCTGATGAGACTCTGGAGGGTGAGAGAGAAGAAGCTCTCTTTGACATCAGATGTCTCTGAAAGATCACAATTTTGAATGTGGGTGTATGAACAAAACCAGCCATGCCAGTTTGAAGAAAAGCCAGTGCTTCTGAATGAGCGGTTACTAGTGGCATTAAAACTCTTTCCGGATCCCATTAGCATCTGAGCTATGGTGCTAGCAAAACACCATGTCACACTCAGCTACCTCTAGAAGGCTCAAGATCTCCCAAAAATGTGTCCCCAGAATGGTGCCTGGCCATGCATTGCTATCATTCAACCATTTCAGCCCCACCTGTCAGAGGCAAAGCCCAAGGTCAGTCCTTGGGACTAATATGGGCAAAGTGTCAAAAGAGTAAGAAAGAATGAAAATGTATATGTTTCAAACGCCAGCCTCTCAAATGCTCTGCCAAGATACTTTAACAAGATCTTCAAAATGTGGGAGTTTCACACCTATAATTTACTGAATTCCTATATCAAAACCCCATACAATGCAGGCCAGAATGAACCACTTTCCAAATGTCAGCTTAGTTAGAGCTTCATCAGGACTAGTGCAAACTCACAAATGCTTTGCCTTTGAACTTCTTTTAAATTACTCAAGAAGCCATGGATTTGAACTGAAGGTTTGTGCCACATTAAATAAAACAGCATGAGTCACAGAAATGGAGTAAAGAAGAATGAACTGTTGGGAGATTTCCAGTTTATGTGGAAAGCAAAAGCAGAGATTTGATTTAATGTCTTGGGAGTGAATGTGGATCTGTTGGAGGTGTTATTTCTGAGCAGGCTCAATCTGGCTTCCTGGGAAGAGGTTGCCCAGGAAACTAGAACACAGCTGGAAAAGGGCACAGTAACACAGCGTAATTGGAGGTCGGATAGTAAGAACAAGGAGGGAGCAAGAATGAGGGAGGTGGGTGGATCCCTGTATTTCAATACCTCAAGCTCCCACGGTTTACCCCTAGCCAGGAACAGGCCTCTGTGTGTGGTGTGTCACAGGTGTGCTCTTTGCCCCCTGCCTCTCAGGCCAGTTCCGTCTGTGTGGTGCAGTGGTTATGGAGCAGTTCCTGTGCAGTGTCCCTGGGCTTTAGAAGAGCTCTGGAGAACAGCTCTCCAGGGACTTGCTTTCCAGGTGGGGCACTAGCTTCTGTGAATGAGGGGTTTAGGGACAGAGGAGAGGCAGAGGCTTCCTGTGCTAGCTAACCTGGCTGCTACTCACTCAGACAGCTGTCTGTTGCTATAGCAACAATTCTAGCACATGCTTCCTTTTTCCTGGACTTTCCAGCTCATGGCAGTCTCCTTGATCTTACTATTGCCTCTGCTGGGAATGTCTGCTTTCCTCCTCTCTATCTTACAAACAGGATTCCGTTCCTCTCCTCTCTCTCTTCCTCCCTTCTTTTCCGCCATGTTTACAAACACTGATCCAGCACTTGCTATGTAGCAGCTAACATGTTGTCCTCAACTCAAGGTAGAAATAACTTAGCAGTAGGATTCAACAGACAAACTGCTGCCCGAATTACAAGCTCTTCTTATTTCCTTCCTTTGCCGCGCTACAGTCTGCTCTCAACACTGCAGCCAGAGAGATCTCCATACATCTTAAGTCAGACGGCCATGTTCCAATAACTTCTCATCTCATTTCTTGGCAGAGTCAAAGCCAAGTCCCTACAGTGGCCTCAGGGTGCTCTCCCCCTCACTTTTTGTTCTTACTACTCTCCTCCAGCTCACTCCTCTCCAACCATAATGGCTGGTCTTTGGAATTAGGCCTCGGCATCCACTGCTGTGTTTACTTAGAATTGCAATTACCTTGTTGCTCTTCACAGCATTGTAACCCACCGCCACTTCTGCATTTTTCCCTAAATTCTTTCTTTTCTGGTAGCACTTATTTCCATATGATGTATTCTATGTGTTACTTATTTTTATCCCCAGGTCAGCTGTGGTTTCTAGTACACAGAAATTCTGGATAAATATTTGTTGAATAAACACATGTATGCATGCAGTGGTACTCAGCCTTGTCAGGGAGGATCTGAACATAAGGGGGCCCACTTGAGAGTGTTCAGTGTTGCTCTTGAGTATCAGGGGAAGCGTCATGATTCATCTTGTAGTTGAAAAGACCTTGGATACCGGGAAGGCCTTGGACCCTTCAGGATGAGATGAAGGGTATTCCAGGGGAAGCAATAGCAAAAACAAAAATAAGGAGGTGGGAAAGAAGGCATAAACACTGCTTTTGATCAGTAAGAGCATATTAATCTGTTATTTATACTGTTTTCCTTCCATGTTTGGGGCATTGTTCTCCCATTCTTTTTTGCACAGATGGGGGCAATTAGACAAAGTCCCTTCAGGGGAGCAAATCTGGCTTCTTCTGTATTCTTTCGGATCACAGGGCAATGCAGAGGGCATGATTTACAAAGCCAATTATTAATTAACTGACTCACTCAATGAAATTTTTGCTAAGTTAGTACCAGTAATTCAGGTTCAGGATTGTGGCAGGTTCAGAACAAGACAGACAGCTCCTCCCTGCCCCCAGGATGCCTGAAGTCTAGAAAAGAAGCTGACCTGAAGAAATAGTTACTGTGAAGAGTACCATGAAAGAAATACAGAATGTTCTGGAAACATATGGCAGGGGGTGCCTGAAGTCTTCTGAGGTCAGGGAAGTTCTCCTGGAGGACACACATTTGACTGAGACCTCCTGGCAGGCCATGATCCATGCCCCAATTAGCTCATGGAGGCCCAACTTATAAAGGGAGACAGGAACATCCCTGGGGAAGTAGCAAATGCAGTCCCAAAAAAGGCAGTTCGAATCTAACTCTTATTTATTTGGGAAAACTGAAACTGGCCTTCCATTGTCTAAGAAGACAAATTCTTGAGTGAAACAAATACTCTTGCTGTACTTTCTGTCACTGTGTAAGTGTTGAAATAGCATCTATAGCACATCAGGTCAAAAAGCCCTGAGTGGTCAGCTTACTAGACACCTGTCTGGCCTCACTCTGGCCCTAATGGGAAGGGAAAGCTATCTCTCATCCATTTGTTCAGGGCCAAGACTCAGGATTACATCTAATTGTGTCTGTTTCCCCGTATATGTGAAAGCTGTCACAGAAACTTCCCCCACTTTTTTTTCTTGTTTTAAGGGAACCCAGCATACTCTGTTTTGACAGACATGTATGAAAGACAAACAAGTGTGGCTAGGACATCTGCAGGTTTGGATTGGGCTGTGCCTCTCTCTCCTCTGTGTCCATAAAAGAAAGACGGAGACAAAGTGTTCCATTATGAGCACCACAGCTCTGTCCCCAAAAGGTCAGGGGAATACTAAAATTCATGCAAATTGGCACCTAGTAAGTACATTAGTTAGCCCCCTGTCCTGAGGCTTTTTCATCCCAGAAAAGCTAGGGAATGCCAGTCTTTTAGAAATCTCAAAGGGAGTGTGAGGTTTTATTAGCTATTAAGCTGCTTCGGCCTTGGCTGCAGGAGATACAAGGTACCTATGGATTTCAGGTGGCTGCATTTTGGCCTGAAACACTATCAAGTGTCACATGTATGTGGGATGTCTGAGATGTCTACTTGTTTCACGTAGAATTTCCACATAGGATGACAGATAGATTGGATTGATACCCACTTCTTTTTCGTTTATAAGGATCAGCACTTCATGTAAAATAAAGGCTGTCTTTTATAGAACAAACTTGGATTCCACCAAGAAACTGAGAAAATTTTGATTTTACTACAAAGGATTTTTTTTGTGTGTGTGTGGGGATAGTGGGTCTCTAGTTCTTAATCCAATTGAGTAAAGCTTTATTGAAGACCTACTATGTGTAAAGTGTTGTGTTAGGTACCCAGAAAAATACAGAGATGAAACAAATAGGGTCTCTGTTGTTAAAAGTTTAGGATCTCCTGGCAATCCCCTCCAGACTCCAATGCTAGTCCATTTCTGGAACACAATTACCTTTTCCACAATAACAGGAGGAGTTTTGATTGGTTGGAAGACATGAGTCCCAGTGGCCACACTGAGGGCCCTGTAGACCCCTTCCACAGCATCTGGATGACAAGCAAAATAAAGCAGCATCTGTGTGTAGTCAAGTTGAGGTGGATCCTTCTCATGGTCAGCAAATAGCCTAAAGAAAAACTGTCACACAAAAAGAATTTCAATCCAAGATTAAAAGGCTTAAAATGGGTAGACAATAGATGGACAGGCAATGAAGGATCCTTTCAGGAACTTTAGAATAAGGCCACTTTCTGAGGATTGAATCAGTAAACATAATATGTAATGAATGGTATTAAATGAAGAGTATGCTAAGTTAAAATACAAAAGAATGAGGCTCAAAATTCTAATGTTAAAGAAAATTGTATGCTAATCAATGGTATCAACATATTTAGAAAAGAATATGCTAATAAAGGTGGTGGAGTCTACATTTTAAGCAGGAAAAGGGAGCCACAGAGCAAGGACGTATCTGTCTATCCTTATCACCACTCTGACAAACTGGGCTCTGACTCCTAAATAGAATGCTTCTAGTAGATCTCCCTGTGGTGAGTGGAGTCTAGATTAAAATCTTTCAACTTGTCAACACTTCTCTGAACTCCATACTTAATTTCTTGACAGTCATGTGACTTTTTCCATCTTGGATTCATACGGGAGGAGAGAGTGTGCCAATCACTGAAAATCTTTTTTTTTTTTTTGGTAATCTCTCTGACACTAGAAGATTGAGCTGAAGTCAGCTCTATATGCAGTGTCCTCTGTATCTGGCAGTAAGAGAAGTTAGTGTGTGGGAATCCAATATCCCCTGGGGCTCAAACACTGGGACTCACAGGTCACACTTAAGCATCTAACTAGCCCCATGGCCCTGCTTGAGGAGGAGACTGGCTTCCTTCATGAGTACTTCTCAAACATGTACATTTAAGGACCTGGAGAATCTTCTTTTATACTTAGATTTTGATTAAGTAGATGGTTCTGGAATGGTGTAAGGTTTTGCACATACAGCAAGTTCTTAGATGATTCTAATGCTGCTGGTCCTGACCTCTACTTTGAGAAGCAAGTGTCCAAACGCCTATATCCATAGATACCAAACTATTCTCTATTACTCATGATCCTTACAACTATGAATAAATTTAATTACATAGTTGGGAGAATAAGTTTCTGATACTTGATAAATCCAATAAAATTTAAATAAAAATCACTTTGATAAGAAACTGCATAGACACTGTTATGCTACAAAGCAAGAAAGAGTCTTAAGGGTCAAGAATCTGCACATCCATTCATTCAGTCACTTTTATCAAAGTTAATGGAGTTGTGAGTCTGTTGTAAGCCAGGCACAGAGCTGTATTGAGATGGTTAAAAACACTCTTCAACAGTAAGGCATCCTTTGATTTTTCTCATGATCCAGCTGGTGGGTTCCTTCAGGACTTTGTGTTCTTAATCTCCTCTTGCCTCTCATTACTTCAGAGATTGCCAGCAGGACTAGAAGTAGAAGGGAGACTGACACTAACAGACAATCACCACAGGGTCCCTGAGGGCCTATCTTCCATTTCTTTCACAGGAGTGGTTTAACTTCACTATGATTTCCACTGAATTGCTCTTATAAATGCTACGCAGGAGCAATACATCATTATTTCCCTTAAAAAATCAGCTAAATATTCTATCTCAAAAAAAGATGTGCAAAAATGAAATAAGCTGGTATTTGCACTCTTTCTGTAATTACACAGGCTTGATTTTAAGTCAATGGATAGGACATTCATAAAACATAAGGCTTACTATGTTCCTAAGATCATTTACAATATTGTAGTATTCAAAGGTTCCCACCCCCCAACATATATATCTTATATAATCTCCTCTCCTTATGTGTGGGTAGGGCTTGTGACTGTGATGGGAAAATCATTCTCATGAGTAGGTCATCTTACATAGCAAAAGTAAAGTGATTTTGCTGATGTAATTAAGGTCCCTTATCAGTTGATTTTGAGTTAATCAAAACAAAGCCTGCCATTGGGCCTGACCTAATCAGGTAAACCATTTAAAAAGGACCAGGCCTTAAGGGAGAGAGGTAAAGCCAGAGAGATATTTTCCTTCTAGGCATGAAAAATCAAAATGTCCAGTTGTGGAGAGGGCCATGTGACAGGGAACAATGGACAGCCTATCACAGCTGAAGGTCTCAATCCTGTATCTGCCTGGATCTGAATCCTGCCAATAACTATCTTGGAAGCCAGACTTGGAACCAGTTTTGGGATTGACCTCAGATGAGATTGCAATTGCAACTGATGTCTTGATTTCAGCCTTGTGAGACCCCAAGCGGAGGACCCATCTAAACCATGTCTGGACTTCTGATTCAAAGAAACTGTGAGCTAATGAATAGATATTGGCAAGTACTTATTGAACACCTATGATGTATTAGGCATGGACTATTCTAGGTGCTGAAAATGCATTCACTAAGAAAGAGATAAAGATGCCTTCTCTTGAAAAGCTTACTTTCTAGAAGGGAAGACAGACAATAAAGAATACATAAAATAAGTTAGGTAAATGAGGCAGGATTATGAAACACACACAAAAAGTAGGTCACAAAAGGAGGAATTGGGAGTGAAGAGTGGGGAGGGAGACAGATTTCACAGTTGAGAAGGTAAAAACTGAACAAAGATTGGAGGGTGTTACCAGGGAGTACATTGGGGTAAGAGGATTACAGGCAGAAGGAATTGCTGAGGTCAATGTCCTAAGGCCCTAAGGTGGGGTGCACCTCACACAGTTACTCTGTAGGCCAGTGTGGCTGAAGCAGGTGGGCCAGGGAAGAACTCCAGGAGATGAGGGGAGAGAGGAATAAGGGTCAAGGCCAGGTTGGCTGCTTAAGGATTTGGGCTTTTCCTTTGAGTAACATGCAGAGCTATGGGAGGGTTTGAGTAGAGGCTGTTATGATCCACCTGTAATCTGAGCCAAGACAAGGGAGGAACAAGGAGACCCATCATGAGGCAGTTGCAGTCATCCAGGTGAGGTTGACTGTGGATTATTCCAGTGGTGGCCATGGGGCTTCGAAGAATTGGTCTGATCCTCAGTATATTTTGAAGATAGAACTACCAGGATTTTCCTGAGGGATCAAATGTGGTGTTTGAAAGAGAAGATTTGGGGGTGGGTTGTAGGACTTTGGCAACTAGAAGGTCAGAGTTGTCACTGACTGAGAGGGAGGGGGCTTTGGATGAAGATGGGAATGCTGAGGCTGCAGGGCTGGGAGTTCAGGTACCCAGCTTTGGACATGGAGAGTTCGAAATATCTACTAGAATATTCATGGAGATATCAAATGGGAAGTTGTATGTAGGAGGTTTGCAAGGGAGGTTTCTGATGGAAATAGCCATTTGGGATCTGTTAATAAACAGCTATCATTTCAAAGTTGGCCTCAACCAATATTACCAGCCCAAAGTAATAGAAGGATTCCACAAGAACAGAAGCTATGGAGAGATTAAGACAACACCTGTGAACTTGAATATGGCAAAAATTAAGTTGCTTTTTCGCAGGAAATCTCTGAGGATTTTAAAATACTGGAAAAGCTGCTCTTAGCATTGAGTGTATGGGAAGCTGGAAAGCCAGGACATGACCTGTGGAACCTTGTTAGTCATCATGAAGTATGCCGTCAATGTCAGGGGACAACACTGTGATTGCAAAACAAACATGTCTCAGGGTTCCTTTCTTGGATGCAATGGGGCCATCCAGTGTCTGGGACTCTGGGGTCATTCAAGCCCATGGAGTGCTAATGGTCTGTCTTTAGGGGCCTCTGTCAGTGTGGCTCAGAGGTGGGCCCTGGGTAACAGAGAGCACAAGTGACATAGCAGGGGAAGTGGGTGGGACCTGAGACTGTAGTTCAAACCCTCTTCTTAAGAAGGTACAAACTCCCTTGGAGTGAAGGGACTTGCTCAGCCTCCTACAGTGAGTCAAGACAGAACTAGGGACAGAGCCCAGGGCTACTGACCCTCAGAATTCCCTCTCCATGGGACATTGCTCACCCTCCCACCCTCCCCCGCCAATTTGGTCTTTCCTATTCTAATTACAGCCAAAGGGGTAAATTTGTTTTGTTTTCTTTTTTGCACACCTTTCTTTAACATGTGAACCATTAACCATTTTTCAACCAACTATAGTTATCCCAGCTAGCTTCTGTTTAGCTAACACTTACATAGGCCTTACTACGTGCCAGTCACTCACTTGACACAACAACCTTGCCAGAGAGGGATTAAAACAAACCAAGGATGGAGAGGTTAGGTAACTTCCTCAAGACCTTGAAGCTTGCAAGCATTGGAATCTGTGCTTTGAATCCCAGTTTAAGAGCACTGAGACTTATGTAATTCTGACCATCCAGTCTCTGAGGCAGTGAGGGGTGGAAAACACCACTCCTTTCTGTCCTCTGGATGTGCACACATACACACACCAGCCATTCTTTGTCCCACTTCTTTCTCAGGCTTTATGTTCCTGCCTCTGCTGCCAACTTTCATTCTGTTCCTGCAAGTCATTTTCCAGCAGTCTGGGCACCAGTAGGAGGGAGCCACTCCCTTCCTTGGCACCAATGGTCTTTTCCTAGCAGTCATCAGGGCACCATCTCAGGGCACCATCTGGCTGCTGGTATTAGCTACTGGGTGAGCAACCAAAGGGCTCTGCCCTTAATTGACATTGCTAAGACTTCTCGCTGAAAAGGAAAGTGCTTTGAGTTGACATATTCAGACTGCTGGTTTATTCACAGAAGAACCTGTTTATTACTGGCAGATTTGTTCACAAAGTCATACAGAGAATGGCCTTCCAAAGGCTTTATAGGGTTGATCTAGGACCTCCATTTTCACATTGAAAACTCCCACCATGACCAAGATAAAAAATTGTCCCCATGCCTGTCAGTCTCAGGTCTTGGACTCTGGTGACTCCTTGACCCCTTTCTCTTACCTGCTCTCCTGTTATCATGGGATAGGTACTCTGATACTATGCACCCAATTGAAGGGAACTGCTCACTTTCAGGGTATAACTGGTGTCTTGTTCAATTTTATACTGCACTTTTAAACTAATGGCTGGCTGAAATTGGACCATCGACACACCTGGTTTGCTGAGCTGTCTAAATCCACCATGCAATGTCTTTCATATCCTACTGAATTTGGTTGAGTTATGTGTATTTTTATATTTTAAACATTTACACTGAAACCAGAGTACTTTACCTTAGTTCTGCTTTCTATTGTGGGCTTAGGGATAGAGGCTAATAATACCATTATTGGCAATAATAATATTGATAATAACAGTAATCTGATGGGTCATGGGCAATGCTTATGCAATCCTTGTTATGTTGTTCAAGTTAATCAAAATCAAAGAGAAATTGACAAAAACATACACAGTAGTCCCATTAGCTGTGGCTTTACTTTTTGTGGTTGCAGTTACCCACGGTCCACTGTGGTCCACCTCAGTCCGGAAACAGATGATCCTCCTTCTGATAAATCATCAGAGGGTCACTGGTAGCCTAACACTACATCACAACGCCTATGTCATTCACCTCACTTCATCTCCTCACAGGCATTTGATCATTTCACGTCATCACAAGAAGAGGGTGAGTACAGCACAATAAGAAATTTTGAGAGAGAAAGACCATAGTCACATAACTTTCATTACAGAATAATGTTACAGTTGTTTTTATTTTATTGTTAGCTATAAGTGCTAATATCTTACTGTGCCTAATTTGTAAGTTTGACTTATAAAAACAGTATATATAGGGCTCGGTACTGCCCGCAATTTCAGGCATACATTTGGGGTCTTGGGATGTATCCCAAGGGGGATTACTATATTGGTAAAATGATAGTTCTTATCCTAAGCTTTTTACAATTGGAAGGACTTTCAGAGACAAATGTATCAAGCAACAGCTTATTTTGACAGATGAGGAAAGTGAGACCCAAGGGGTTGTGAAGATGTTCAAGATCACACAGGGAGTTAACAATGGAACTCTGTCTAAGATTTTGATCCCTGTCTCCTCCCCCCAGAGCTTTGCTGTGAGGCAACTTTATGAATATTAAAATCTATATTCTGGGGATACAGCAAAGGAACTGGGGGTTGGAGGAATGGAATCCAAAACAAATTATAAAAGTGGAAGAAAAAGACAAAGAAATTACCAGTGTTGTAATAGTAAATTTTTTAAACGATCTCAGTAATTACCTCTATAAGATGTTCTTTCCTATTGAATGGCAAGGGTTCAAGAGGATTTTCTGGAATTTTTATATCTTCATCTCTTGTAAACCACAGACCAGCCTATACAAAAAATAAAACTAAAAATTATTAAAGTATCATTCCTTTAAAAGCCACGGGGATTGAACCCATTTTGTTCAACTGTCTAGAGCAGTGGTCTCCAAAATAGGGTTCAAAGACTATGGGGATGCAGGAGAAAATCCTAGAACTTCCATTTACACATATTTGATATCATTCTTATATAATTTTTATTCTGAAAATTTGATAATATAAAAATGTATTAGTGCAGTAGTACACATGTATAATTTATAAATGAAAATTCACATATTGGGGATGCTAGCTATACTTTAGCTGTCAGAACATGTGATGAAGTTTGGAAGTCACTGTTCTAGATTTTGCATGCATGGCAACATTCTGGAGGTGTCTTCACTCATACCACTAGCTTGCATTCCACATGTCCTCTCCATGTGGCTATCTATTCTCAGAGCCCAGTGTGATGCTGGAGCACATTGTTGGAAGAATCTTTGTTGAGTGAGTGACCAACTGACTCAGTAGTTCAATGGCCTACTTTTAATGACATCCCTTTTTCTCAGCCCATATGTGATACCAATTATTGAATCTTCTGATTCCTATTTGGCAATATCTCTCCCTTCTCTTCCTTTCTTTCTTCTCTACTCCTGCTACCTTGAGGGTAGATGCTCTTTCTTCTGTCACAGGCCATCCCAGCAAGTTATGAGTCATTTTTGTTTCCAGTCTCCTCCTTATTTGTTTCAGCCTGAACTGTGCAACTGCATCAATCTCCTCAAAACTTTAATTTGTTATCTTTTCTGCCTGGAACCATTTCCTACTCTTGCTCTTCTGTTCACATCATCACTCTTACCAGATGCAACTTCCTGTACACTCATGTAAACCTGGACATCTCTCTAGGCTTTGTTCTGATCACAACTCCTTAGAGATGCCCTCTTTGATCTTGCTTCTGAACTCCAATTTAACTTGTTTATACCACACAATGGACATTTTGTCCATTTCTTTAGATGTTGCCATTCATGTCAGCTGTTTAATAGCAGGTATAAATGCCTTGGGTTTAAAGAATGTGTCATTCCAACCTTAATTTTTGTACATGGTAGGTAATTCATATACATATGCATTTTGTTTCCAGGTCTAGATCTCTTACCATCTTCCAGAGTGACAACCTACTCTCATCACTGTCTATTGCAAAAAGCCACTAGCTTGCCTAACCTGACGCTGGCCTATGCTCTATGCTTTATTTCCTTCTAAGGACCACCTGTGCTTTGAGAGAAGGCTGGAATGGCTTTGGGTAACTTGTAAGGGGATGAAGCTCCCAAAGGTGAGAACTGGGGTTTCTTTCTATTTGGGATAAAGGAGATGCTGGCCATGTAGAACCCTATGAGAGAGAAGACTCAGAAGAAGCCTAAGGTCCAGTAGGCTTTGAATGTGCTTTTGCATTCACCAGGAGGAGACCCTTGCCCAATAGGTAATCCACAGAGGGTAAGTACCACTCATGGGAGAACAGAGAGATGAGGAACATAAGTAAGGGATATGATGGAGCACCAAAGTTCAGGATTACTCTCCTGTCTTAAAAAAATACAAGAAAAATAAACAACATATCTGCACGTTGATTTTCCAGACATTAGATGATAGGCAACACAGGATAATTCTTGAACTAAGGAAAGCAACCAAGGAGTCCTACTAACGTTCAGTCTGGAGGGAGTTCCCAGGCTGCAGTTCCAGGAAATGCATCCAAATAGAGACTGGTTGTCTTTCTGTGGCCAAAATCTGTTGTTAAGACAGGCAAAGCTGGCTAGAATTTTCAGGGCAGAATACTAGAGAGGTTCTGAGTATTGGGAGAGCAAGTTCTAGAGATTCACAGAGGGATCTCCATAAGTCTTAACTTGCCAATCTGTGGATGTGTGTCTGTGGAAGGTACCAGAAGCTGGAGAAAGAACCACAGGAGAGGAATAAGCTGAAAAATTCCTGAGCCTCATGTGGGACTGAGAGGAAGAGTCCATCTTACCACCAAGCAGAGTAGAAGGATCTCCTCAAACACAGGCATTGGAGAGAGCCCCCAGAGATAATTGCTTTAGCAGTGGGACCAGATTAGCCTCACCTAAAGGCCACTCTAGACCCACCCTTATAAATCTTATTGTAACCTCAAAAGGATAGAAGTGATTCCAAGCAACACCACCTCAGGCCCAACAATGTTTAAAGGTATATAAAATTGGGCACCCAACAGTATAAGATTCACAACATCTGGCATCCAATATAAAGTTACTAGGCATGCAAAAAAAGCCATAACATATGACCCATAGTCAGAAGAAACACTAATCAATGACACCAAACTTAAAAATTACACATATGATGGGATGAACAGAGAAGGATGTTCCTTCAGCTATTCTAAGTATACCTCATTTGTTCAAGGAGATAGAAGGAAAAAACATGCTCATAATGAAGAGAGAAATGAAATATATAAAAAAGAACCAACTTGAACTACTAGAGACAAAAAATTTAATATCTGAAATGAAAAATACACTTCATGGATTTAATTACAGATTCAGCGCTGCAGAGGAAATGATTAGTGAACTTTAAGCCATAGGAATAGAGATGAATACAAAGTAAAGCACAGAGAAAATACCGGAAAAAAAATGAACCACACATCAGTGACCCATGGGACAATAAACACGTGATTGGATTTTGAGATGGAGTAGGTGTGCAGAAAAAATAGGAAAAAAATCCTGAAAATTTTCCAATCTGACAAGACCTATAAAACCCATGGAGATTCAAGAGCTACTGAATCAAGCAAAAGAAACATGAAGAAAACCACATCAAGGAACACAATAATCAAATTGCTGAAAACTGGGAACAGAGGAGAAAATAATAAAAGAAGCTAGAAGGGAAAAAAGAAATGGAGATTAGAGCCAAATTCCTCCTTCCATTTTCAACTGACTCTCAATTCCATGTTTAATAGTTCCAAAGCACAGGAAATTTCTCTGATCCTTAAAACCAAGGATTCATTCATATTAGTTTACTAAAAACATAAGATATTGCATAAACGAGAACATTGTGTATTTTTCACACAAGAAGGCCATATTAGAAAGGAAAAAAAAATAAACTGATTTGGAAACAAGCTATGATTTTTTTTAAAAGATTTTATTCATTTATTTGTCAGAGAGAGAGCGGGAGCGAGCACAGGCAGACGGAGTGGCAGGCAGAGGCAGAGGGAGAAGCAGGCTCCCTGCTGAGCAAGGAGCCTGATGTGGGACTTGATCCCAGGACGCTGGGATCATGACCTGAGCCAAAGGCAGCTGCTTAACCAACTGAGCCACCCACATCCCCAAGCTATGATTTTTAAAACGTCATCCTTGAAAATTTTAGCAATGTGAAATGTTACATGTGAACCTAGATAGTAGGGTTTAAATTGATAAAAGTTCTGTCGACCATATCAGGCCTCACTGGATTATTAGGCAATTTCTCCTTAAAAGATGGAAATGTCCCTCATGCTCTCTTGCTAAAAGTTGGCCTGACATAGGAAAGATGTTAGGGTTTGAGGCTGAAGGCCAAGAAAGAATTCTTGAAACATCTTTGGTGCAAAATGGTAGTTTTATTAAAGCATGGGGACAGGACCCCTGGGCAGAAAGATCTGTACTGGGGTCATGAGAAGTGTCCCATCATATACTTTCAAGTTGGGAGGGGGTTAGGGATAGTGTAAGCCTCCCACATATTTTGGAAACAAGGTTTTCAGGATCCTGAGGGGGCTAGCTATTGTTAGGGAAGATCATTTATTACTGTTTAGTAAAAACTCAGTCATGAGACCCTTTAGATGTATATGGGTGGGTCACATACTTGGGGGATGATTGCCAACACGTATCTTGGGAGAAGAGATAAAGGAAATTTCTAAAGGAATTTTCATACATTAAAGTAGACTTACAGGTTCCCAGGGTTTGGGCTAATGTTGCCTTTTGCCCGCAGCAAAGTGTCAACATCAAGAAGTTGAGTCCCTAGAGGAATGTCACTCTGCCTGTTTCAAGGACTTGCCAGTGGGCTGTAGGTAGTAAGGAAATTTAATAATTTTTAGCCTGCTTTTGTTTCCCACATCATGGCTAAAGTTTTTTTGTTTTGTTTTACTTTTCTTTAAAGAATGAATGCTGTGTTGTTTGGATCCTAGAACATCTGAGTCATTAAGCCTGTAATCACATGTATTCTCACTGACGAAGGTGAGCTGAGAGTTCACTATCACAGAATTCTATATGGAGTGGCTCAGTCTCCTCACACCATGGAGGCAAGCGTGACAACTGCAGGAGGGCTGAGGGTCAAGGGTAAATAGGTTTTATGTTCTCACAGCTCAACCCAGGTACACAGCTTAGCTGAACTCACCAGCTATCTCATTCCATTTTAGAAGCTGGGGAAATCAGCACACTCTTAAGTGGCTGTTGTGGTGAACTTGCAATTAGTCAAAAGAAAAGACAAACAATACAAGAAGCAGTGTAGGGAGCTCTCCTTTCCCAGAGAACTCCATTTCAGCAATGCGTGTTATGTTATCTTACTGTTCTAATTTTTACTTACTGTTCTAATTTTACAAATCTCATAAAATTTTGCTCTAAAAAGTTTTTGACTTTTGCCATATAACTTTTGTTTTGTTTTGTTTTGGTTTTGGTTTTTGTGTGTGTGTGTGTGTGTGAGAGAGAGAGTTGGCAAGTGTTGGAAATCTCTGAAAGTCATATGGGATGACCAAGTGGGCTTTTCCAAATGGCCTTCCTATCCTGGGGCTCCTGTGGACTGGGAACTGGGTGGGTGGGAGAGAGTGCTGAGCTGGGAAATCGACTGCTCCCCAAACACAGGAGGTGTTCAGATAAGTACTTCTTCCTTTTAAATGCAGCAACCAACTTCCTCTGAGAAATTTATACTTTGGGTAAAGGAGCTTTCTGGTTTTGGCTCAGCATGTTGGTAAAAATTGCCAATATCCTTTGTTCATCTCATGTTTGTACAAAAGGATGTTTAAATTGATATCCTGTGGTAACTGGCACATACTGTAGTGAAGGTTGGTGATTTCGCAAGTGCTCACTTATTAAAATCTTAAGTCAATGGTGAAAACAGAGTAAATTTTGCTCTGCTGTTTTTATTTTCAGACAAAATCATTTTCGTAAGTGTTAAGTCGAGGTCAGTGATAGTAGTATCCATAAATTCCTCTACGTGGGGAAAAAATATATCAAACCCCAATCAGCCAAGCACCTATCTTGACCAGTCTTGGAGGAACCTCCTCATATTCAAGTATTAATTCCTCTGGCTCAATAGTACAAGCATAGGAATATCGGGGCTGTCTATAGGTATGCCATCCATTAATTAAGGACAAAAAGAGAAGCCGGAAGAAAGAGAAACAGAAAGACATGTGCTCTTTCAATTTTGAAATATACACATGATACAAGCACCTAAAGAGTATTACCCTATTTCAAAATTAGAACCTTATAATCACTTTCATCTTTTGCATCTATCAGCCATGTGAAATGATGAGCAATAAAATGATTTCAATTAGTAGAGACAAAATAAGTAATTCAGTCCCTCTTAGTTATGGGGTTTCATTCTCCTTCCTTGCTCAAACTTCCAAAAATGAATTGACTTTTATCTTCACTTCCTAGAGATCTACTCATGCAATCAATCTTCTGCAATCTGGATTCTGTACTCTACCAAAATTGTTCTGGAAAAGATCACCTGTTATATAGCCTGCCTGCCCAGGCCAGTGGCCATGTATCGTGTCACTAAGTTATTCATGACTTTCTACACTTCCTTCGGGTATCTTGTCCATTCATATATTTAATCCCTACCTACATGATAGTGACTTGCAATCTGTTCTGCATCTGCTGCATCAGATTGGATGCTTCTGTCTGCATTTCTCACAGACATTTCAAACTCAACTTGTTAAAAACTCTCTCATCATTCACCATGCTCATGACCAAATTGGGGGAAAAAAAAAAAGCCCTTCCCCTTTCCCTATGTTCATTTCTCTGGGTAGTACTGTTGTTACTACTCTCAGAGCATTGGGTATTGGGCATTCGATGTATTAAAGCTCTGCAGGTGATTCTAATTTATAGCCAAGGTTAAGGACCATTATATAGGAGTTAGGAGAAGAACAATGAAGTTGATGTGACTTCTTTCAGAGCTCTTAGTTCTCCTAGCAGCTCTGACTTTTTCCAGATCATCTCCCTGGGGATGGAAGCTAGACTTCCATCTGGGACTTGGACAGTGGCTGCACTGCCTCCAAGTGCCCAGACAGGGACAGCCAAGAAGCAGAACACTGGCCCAAACCTGGCAATGTGACATCAGTGAGTAATACATCTTTTAGGTAAAAAAGTACTCCAGTGGTATTAGTACCACCAGGCCCTGGCAGCAACCTGCATATACTGCTCGAAAGTGATGGTGCCCAACTGCTCTTCATCCACAGCTTTGAACCTCTGCAGGGTCTCGAGGAGCTCCTCTTCCATGGGGATGATCCAAGGCATTGAGATTACTAATAGGAATTTCCGCCAGTCCACAAACTCTGAGTTTACTATGAATAAAGACGTTAACTCCTGCAACTAGAAGAAAACAGGAAATGCCATTGGAATGTTTGTCTGATTCAACCGTGAAACTCTCTCAGTTCCTATTTCTTCGTGAGGCATTCAGAGGAAGGAAGGAGGAGTTTATATTGGTGAAGAGAATCAGTTCTCAGGCTTGTTCTCTCAGGTTCTACCAACCAATCCACACTAGACAGAACTTAGACACTCTTCACTTTTTGCTTCCTTGGCATTTGAGTTTTTTGCTTACTGTTTTACACAACAAATTTACACATGTGACTCCCGTGACTCTAACTTTTCAACAGTGGGAGGATAAAGATTCTAGAAGGGGCTGTGCATGGGCTCTACAGCCTGTAGGGAAATGCTACAAACATTTTGTTTTCTGGTACATTCTTAAGGAACAGATTATGTTGAAAAGCAAGAACCACCAGAATCATCTACTGTTACTAGTCAGGATCACTCATTCTAGGAGTAAGCGAAACAAACTCACAGGCTAAGCCTCCCCGGCTCTATAATGTTTCATGGACTTGTCAGCATCATCATGCATTCTTTCAATGTTGAACACAAGCATGGCGTATCTTACATTCACGCTCATTTGTTCTTCATTCAGGTTTTATTGATTGCCCCCTGAATGTCAGACACTGAAAGTACTAATGATTTAAAACTACTGACTTAATCAAATCAGAAGAATTTTCAGAGTCTTGACACCCAAACAAAATGGAAGCTTACTTCAGGTTGAGTGAGGTGCATCCAACTACTAGGTAAGTTGTTTGTTCCAAGGTTCAGGGTTACCAGATCCAGCAGGATGTCAGTAAACGCTTTATGTCCTATTATGCCTAGAGTATAATGAAAAATATTTTTCCAATTATGTTATGTGACAGGGATTTTGTTTCTTTTGCTAATACAGAACAAAAATAGATATTTGTATAACCTCTTTATTTGTATTATTTAAAACTGTAACCTTTAAAGAACAGAAGACATTTGAAAACATAAGAATATTAATCAGTTTCCTGAGGCACTCTCATTATTGTGGCTCAGCGAAGTCAAAATGTCTTTTTTGGCTGGGTGATAAATCATTTCAGACTGGGCAAAATACTGAGAACTTATGCTTTAGTTTGGAATCTTCCTTTGACTTTTTGTTCAGAGTAGAATTAGTAGAACTAAAGAAAAAAAAACTCCAACTTTTCCTATATGCAGTAGAGCACAATAGTAAAATATTTTGGTGAGTATGGGATATAGGTGTTTCAAACGCATGCTAATCACCACTGTAATCAAGTAACACATTTATCCTCATTTTACATTTGGTTCAGAAGAGATTTTTGTTTGTTTGTTTTTGTAAATGCAGGGGAGCTTGAATTGTTAAATTACTGTACTGGAAGTGATAATTCAATTTAATCTAACTGGCTCAATATTCCAAAGTATTTCATAAAAGGTCACTAACATTTTAAATGCTTTATTCTTATACATTAATCTCTTTTACCCTGTCCAAAAGAGAAGTCTGTTTTTGTCTGTCTCTCATTTCAAATTTCATGTGCATGCATTAAAAAAGAAATAGAAAAACAAAATAAATGAAGCAGCTTAAAAAATGTCTGTCTAACCCCTCTGACAGAAGTACCTTCTAGAGTCAGGAAAGACTCCTTACACGTATTCAGGTCTTCCAGGTCCAGAGTATAGAGCTATTCTTCTTTGTTTAGAAATAAAAAGAGTAGAAATAGAAATACAGACGTAGCATCTCAAATTTTTCTTTTTACATCTGAATTCTTAACAATTATAAAAGTCCAACATGAAACTTAACATTTCTTCTAATCTTTAAGAAAACGCATGAATCCTTTTAAAATGTCAGCAGTTCAAACCAAATATACAATTTTGAGATTTGGAAGTTAATCTTTTGGGTGGCAAGAGCAGAATCTTTCTTCCTTTGATATGACTGGCCATCCAACAGGTCATTCAGAAATAAATTCTCTATCCTTTTTGATTGAACCTGAGTATCCAGTTTTATAGAGATGAGAAACAGTTTCCCAGGGAGTAGAATGTTCAGTAAGATGAGCTTTATTTTCAGTAAAAACCACATTAGTTTTTAGATAAGTTAGAAATAATCACTCATGTTCCTCAAGATGAAGCCATAAATAAATCCATTTTATGAAACCATGAAGAGGCTCTAAGTATTTAAAAATTCTGTAGAGGTTCCATATATTTCCATTGTCTTTAATAGGTATGGTGCAAGCAAAGTATTGTAAGATAATGCTTCCAGCTTACATAGCAATTGTTTATCTGATGACCTTAACATGAAATGTGAAATCTTTTTAATATTTGACCTTGTCACCTACATGGCCAAGATACACAGTGATATGACTTTCACATAAAATGTGATGACATAAACAGAGAAACTTAGAAATTTTATTCATGGACTGCCCCCAACCCCCCCAAAAATATTTTTCAGTTTGGCAGTAAGTTATTTATCTAATGTAGCTGTCATTTAGAATTATATAGGAAAGATGTTAATTGTATGCCAGGCCAAAGGGAACTCAGACCATAATCATAGTCTGGTCACCCTTAACAAAACTCTGCAAAAGATGACATCAAAATAACACCATTGCTTAGAAGTATCACTTCCATCCAAAAAACGTGAAAGAATGCGTGGATGTAGAAGTAGACTTGGAAAGGTACAGGAAGGATTGCCTGGGTGGCTCAGTTGTTAAGCAGCTGACTCTTGATTTCAGCGCAGGTCATGATCTCAGGGTTGTGGGATAGAGACCCACACTGGGTGGGCTCCACACTCAGTGGGGAGTCTGTGTCGGGATTCTCTCTCTCCTTCTCCCTCTCCCCTCTGTTTGCTCCCTCATGTGCACGCTCTCGCTCTCTCTCTCTCTCAAATAAATAAATAAATATATATATATATATATTTTTTAAAGAAAGGTACAGGAAATTTTTGCTTTGTCTGGAGAGATGCCAAATGCCTTCTGTGTTTGATATGAAGACTGGTTACTATTTTACTTCTAAACTTCAGATTTAAAAGAATTTGTTTTTACTTTGATCAATGACAAAGTCAAAATTATCATATCACTAATCACTTTCATAATGGCTTTCTGAGTCTGATGAACAGGCAGAATTAGGTCTTGTGTCACCAGTGGAAGATGGTGCTCTTGTATTCCATAAATGGATAGCTTTCCGTGGGTCAAAGTTATTAATGTCTGGAGAATTCAACTGGATTATCAGGAGATCTGTCATACTTTCAGCCTTGATCTTGGCATGCATTTGTGTCTTGGTGAGTTTCATCTGACTAAAGCCACGTTCTGCCTCTGCGGAACTTGCAGGGAGGGTCAGCACTAGGTCCACTAATGTCAGGATATTGGGATACTTGTGTAAGTAAACTGAATTCACATAATCCCAGGTCAATTTGCGGATGTTCTGAAATCTGGGTGGGGGGAAGAACGAAAAATGTAAAAGACTGAGACTCCCAAGTTTCATTCAAATATTTATAAATGCCAACTATGATTACCTAGCATATATCTCTAATTTCAACATGCTCCATTCAGTGTCCACTTCATCAATTTCCACATTGGCAGCTTCCAGTACTGGTTCATAATGGGCAATCAGGATGGATACCTCTTTTTCTCCAAATTCTGCCATCGATATCAAGAGAAAAAGTCACAGATATGAAAGAAACCTATAGATGGTCAAAGAACAATGGGTTTGAAATTAGTACATATAGAGTACCTCGATTTATCTTTTCAGGCCACAGTTTAAAGCTCCCAATCATGGTAGCCTTCACTACATCCTGGCTGGCATCTCTGAAGCAGCCTTGCAGCCTCTTGATAAGATGTGTTAAGACTGTGCTTCTTACATCAGAAATGTCTCCTTTTCCTCCCAGGCAGTTACCATGAAAGTGTGTGACTGAATCTACCCAACGTTCTTTTGGTCCTGGTCTGGGGAGGAAAAAAAAAATTACCCAAATAAATAATTAAGTGAAAAGGCACCTGGCAAATAATGTCTCCAGTCATATTGTCTACATTCAATAGACCCCAGATCATTCCCCAATTCCTCACCTTGTTTGATATATTCTGAGCATTTCCAGTGTTGACTCTAAAGTGGCAAATATGTCAGCAATGGAAGAATTTCTGTTCTGACTGACACGGGAAAGAATGCTAAGTATATTAATGACATCCACTAAGAAATGGGTGAATTTAACAATGTCTGCTTGGAGAAGGAACTGTAGGAGTTCCTTGGCTTTCTGATGACTGGTGTCACTTCTGTCTTCATCTGCCTGTAACATAGATTGGGAGTAAAATAGTGGTTTATCTTTATTAAAATTATTTTAGATTGCTCCATAAAAATATTCTCTGTCGCTCTGGAAAACTAAAATAGTATGGTATGTCAAAATTACTTACCAAATGCAGTTGCTGGACTATTGCAGGATATCCCTTGAGAAAGTTTTGGAGGGCTGCCTGTAATTCTTGAAGCCACCTCCTGCCGCCTACTTGAGAAGGCATCACAGGTCGAAGGTGAAGGCTTTTGAAAGCAGTCATCAGAGAACTCCTGAGAAGAGGGGAACTGTGGTAGAAGTGGTAAATGCTGTGAAGAAGGTTTCTGACATCGTTGTATAGGGAAATTCTCTGGAACACTGCCTCATAAGATAGTTCGAGATGATGTGCAAAGCAGTACACAGTCAATGCACATGGCTGGATTTCTCTCAAAAGCAGGGCCACCCCATTGTTTTCTCCCTCTGAGTCAGGAGCACCATCACTTCCAAAACCAACCAGTTTCTTTGCCCAGTCTTGGTTCGATAACGTAAGTTGAAGATTTCTCTCCAGAGTTTTCTCAATGGCATTTCTTACTGCCAAAGGATCCTTCTTTTCTACTGTCTGTACCCCAACAATTTGGCAATGCACTTTTCCTGCACGTGCAAACTGCACATAGACAAGTTCAGTTTCCTCGGTTGAACTGTCTGTGATTCCATCACTGAGGACAGAGAAGAATTTACTTTGTTCTAGTTTCTCTCTTAGATTTCTCCGTTCCACTTCAGCGATAAAATATGTAAAGGTTCTTGCTGATTTGTTAGTTCTGAATACCGGGCCGATATCCACCCCCTTCATATCATCCAACTTGCACATCCAGATGAAGTCTTTGAGGGGACGTCCTGTCTTGGCGATAGCGTGGCATGATCTGAACAAGTTCTCTACTCTCCCGAGGGTGACTTTGCTCATGGTCGTCACCATGAGCTCTGTGGTGGCACGGTTCACTGGAGAACCACTTGTTGCTTCCATTAGTGAAGCTTTGGCATGAGCCTCACTGAGATTATGTGCGTTGAGAAATTCTGTCCTAAAGTTGTCAGTGCCATAGAAAAAACTCACTTGATTTCCCCTTGACTTCACTCCATGCTTACGACACAGGCCACAGAACATAAGATTTAGTATCTCATCATATATAAGCCAAGGGTATTTTTTTAGCCAGATTTTCAAAAATTGATCATTCCTCCTTGGAAGGTAATGGTCAAGCTTCTGCAGCCTTTTCTGCTTTCTAGGGACTTGATTCACATCATCTGGAGGATCCCTGCCTTTAAAATAACTCCACATTGTTATTTTCAGTAATCACCAACATCTACCCTCAGTTTTGCTTAATCTCTGTGCCCCACACTTGCTCATTATTTCTAGAAAAAAATACAGTGAGTGCTTACAAATAGTACATCAGGCATTCTGGTGCGTGCTTTAAGTGGCTTATACCATTGAATCCTCATAATTCATCATCCCCATTTTATAGTTAAGAAAATAGACTAATTACCTGTCATTTTATGGATTAAAAAAAGCCCCTAGGGCACAGAGAGGTCAGTTAATTTGCCTGATGTCACAGTGCTCATAAGTGATAGAGTTGGGGAGCACTAGCCGGCAGTCCGACTCCATAGCCACCATGTTTGCCTACTTCACTATTACAGGTTTCTCTTAAGGACAAAGGGGGCTATGTTCTTCTCCACTCCAGAATCTGGTTCTCTGTACATAAGAGGGGCATTGCTTTTTGCTGACATTTGCTTCCTGTGGTGAGAAGAAAGAGTAACAGGACATGCACAGCAGCATGTCTACAAGATTCGCCTTAGCCATCTCTTCCTTCCCACCACAGGCCCTCATTCTCTGGCAGGACCAGAGCCAACCTGTTCATTTACAGAAAGGGCTTCAGGCTTTGAGACCCGTTCTAGGTGGTTTCAAGGAGCTGTGCCTCATGCCTCATCTTTTTCTTTTCCCCAAATATCTAATTTCTGAAACCTACTTGTCAGAGCATGGAATATATATATTCATCTGGAGAGAAAGACAGAAAAATTAAAATTACACAAAGGAACATCCTAAAATACAGTTTCTCTCGGAAGGCAGGCAGCCTGGACCACATATTTACCTCCCTCCTTCAACTTCTGTGACCCTACTGATCGTTAGATGATATTGTCCTATTTTATAGTTTAATGAAAAAGTGGAATATATGTTTGTGTGATAGTATACTGAATTACCTCATGTCAACATACAAGCTTGGCCTTTCATTCCATTTCACTGCTTTCCTCCTGTCCTAAGTTGACCAACAGCCAGATTTTAAACCTTTCTGACAAAACTACTCTTACGTCCTTTGTGCTTCATAATGCCTAAGTGAGTGCTAAGCACTTGGCAGATGTCTAAGGAAATCAACATTCCCAACTGATTTTCACGATCTTATATCTTTTAACGTCTTTACCTGGAAACCTTCAACATTAGTCAGTCTGCTGCTGCTTTTCTTACCCAATTTGCACCTAGCTTCTATTTTGCTTTTTAGTAATTTTTTTTTCTTTGCAGTTGTTACTGTTAAAACAGAGCCCTGTTTTGTTCCTCCCCCCCCCCCAAATCCTAAATGTCACTGTTTTTGCTTAAAGTGGGCCTTCTTGTGACTAATACCTCCTGCCTTCATTTTGGGCCCTACCCATTGGGTCCTCAGGATCCCACTCTAGACCTTTGGCACCGGACTGGTGCCTGCTGGCCACACGTCAATGCTGGTGAACACAGGAATAGATATATGAAAAAAGAAGTCTCTTGTTACTGAAGGGAAGGACTTTAATTTTCACTACCGATTTAGCTAGCTTTTATGTTTTTAGCTTTATGAACAGAATTTCCAGAAGGTATTATCTTGAATTCTGAACATGTACTTTCATTTGCCTAATGTAAATTCTCTGGCTTCATTAGACTGTGTTTCCTCCCAAAGAAGCAGCTGAAACTCTGCCCACAGACAGTTTTAACAGGTCCAAGAGGCTTCTAGATTTACTACTGCATTTCCGTGATCTGAATCACTGTAGCGGAAGGAGTTTACCCACTGAGAGAACCACAGGACATTCAAGGGCCTTACTCCTTTTTTGCAGTAATCCCTAGATTTTACCACCTGGAGACATATTCCTATTAATAACATCAGTCCTTCTCTAGCGTACCTTTTCTAAGAAATATTTCTGTAGTTTTTGATTTGTGTAAAGTCAGACTAGTTTAAACAGGTTTCAGATTACAACATGGGGCTTACCTCCCTGCAAATATATAGTATCATATTTCTACAATTTTCTCAGAGATACTAGCTTAGAAACTTCCAATGACTTTCCCCCACCCTCCCCCCAATGCCCTTAATCCTGTCTCTTAGTTGGCCGAGGCTCTGTAGAGATACAGAGCAGCATCTCCTGAGCTCTCAGCCTCTGCCTCCTTGTAATCCACTCACCACATCATCTGGCACTAAAGGACTTTCATAATCCTTTCCTGCGTGTCCTTTCTAAACCACTTTGAGACTTCACAATCTGACCACAAGGTCTCTGTGGTCCTCACCTCCTGCCTCCTGCCCCAGCTGTCTGTTGGCTGTTCCTTGAAGAAATATGTCATGCAACTTCAAAATCTCCATGTCTACTCTAGTTTCCCCTTTGCCTGCTTTCCCCTGCTCTTCTTCCTGGAAGGTTCCATTAAAAATTCTCTTCTGGGTTAACCCCTATGCTGACCCACATAGGCAGCAGTAACTACTTCCTCCTCTGAATTCTTGTAAAAACCATGCCATGTAGCTGAATAATCTAGCTTAGCCACCACAGACAAGAGTTCTGTTTGTGCCTTCTGTCTCTGAGACCAGTCACTGATCCTAAAGGTCTCTGGAAGAGGTTCAGAGGAGGGGCCCCTTGTGAGTTTTTAGAACAATTTTATAGCCTCAAGCAACTAAATGCTGCCTTTCTTGAAGAAGGAGTGAGGAGGCGGAATTTTCTGGACTGTGTTCTCCCTGAATAGCCTCTTAGCAGAAGCCAAAATAGCCATGAGCCAAATCTCTACAGACATTACATGGAATACTGATGGGTTTACAAAGAAAAGGAGTTCTTTTGGTTTAAGTGGGGACTGAGGAACATTGCTAAAGTGTTCTCGTTTCAACAGACTCCAGATTGCTTCCACTGGAGAAAGACTGCCTTCCTGATGTGCTTGGCACTTGATGCTTAGAGACAAGATGTTCCTACCCAGAACTCAATGCGCTGCACAAAATGACTGTTTTTGTTTGGGATGTTTATGTTCTCTTGCGGGGCCACATACCTTATGGTTTAATTCTATCAGGTGGTGTAATTTTCTTTTTTCTGGAAATGTTCCAGGGTAATGCTATAGATGCCTGTTGTACTATGTGTACCTTCAGGATACCGAGCTAACATTTTGAGTAATAATTGGAATAGTTTGAATCACTATTGTATAGTGTTACATATTATATAATAATATGATATTACTCTAATTATATTATTAAATGATAATGGCTTATGTTACACTTACATTGCATATTCTATGTGCCGGACACTTCCTAAACACTTTACATAAATTATTTTAAAGCTCATAGCAACTCTATTGAAATACCCCATTGTCCAGAGGAGAAAATTGAGACTGAGAGAGGCTAATTAATTTGCCTCAGAACATACTATAATCATTTGGCAAATGGTGGATTTGAAAAGAGCTGTCTGATTCTTCTTACCCATGGCTGGGTTTTCTTACTCAGCCAGCCATGGGTAAGAAGTAAATCAACATGGAAAAGCTAGCATGGGGCCTGACACATGGAGCCAGACTCCATGTCAATACTGGCTATTAGAATTCAGAAGATGTTCACTAAATCTCCCTCTGTGCTGGGAGTTCTGTTGTGAGAATGATTCCTGGGACAGTCAGTGAAAGAATGTCTTGCCGATTCACTGGCTGTCTCTAACTTAAGCTGCTCCTAAGATTCTCAAGTATGGGTCTTTGGTGGGTGGGAAGAAAATGCTAGCATGATAAATGGTTTCATTGCATTTCATATGATCTAGTATGATTATCATGCATAAGGTTATTTTTCTTTTCTGGCATATGAGTGACAATCATATCAACAAATGGTATTTTATTTCTCATGACTACCTTTACCAAAGGAGATTTAGAATCATTACAAGTGGCAGATTTTGACCAGGAGAGGATAGTTGAATATAAGCATTACAGTATATAATGCATTTTTGATTTTCCATTATCTTTAGTAATGACTATTTTAATAAAGACTTTTATTTTTAAAGCAGAGTAGCTAATAATCAGCAGAAAACTCCTTAAGCTTTAGTTCTTTTTTTGTTTATATCCTAATATTAGTTACTCACAAATATTTAAAGTCAATAGTTTTAAAGATGATCCATAATTAATTTAATTAATATCCTTAAACAATTTTATTTACATAGCATAACTAAAAGTCACCAAAGTGGAACTTCATGATATGACCATTCTTTATAAATTTGCTAAAAACCTCTTCCTGTGGGCCTAGTTATATATGAGTACGTGTGAACATGTATGCCTTTTTCCTAGAGAAAAAAACATCTGTTCATCATATTTCACCATATTTTTGTAAGCATGAGAGTTGCCTCTTAGATACCATAGGGTACACTGGCATATATGAAATAGTTTATGGAAATGCTCATATTCCTTAATATATAAAAATATATTCTTAAAAATAACAGCAATTTTCAAGTTTAAGGAAGATGTTCTGTAGGATCACACATTTAGAAATGTTCCATGTTCAGCCAGTTGCTCCATACTTTCAAAACTGATCACTTCAACTGAGCTTGTCTTTTCAAAATTATACAGTTCTGAGGTAAATACAGTGGAAAGTGCCATAAAAGATTATTTTCCAATTCTCAGAAGGAATATGATAAAAGACTTTACTTAAAAGATGGATGACTGTGTATTATTTAAGGCAGTGAACAACAGGAAGAAAGACTGAGGAAGAAAGACTAAAGTCAGAGGATCGCTTGGGGGCTAAGGGAGTCAGGGAGAAAGGGAACAGCAGGAAGACAGACTGAGAAAGTAAGACTAAAGTCAGAGGGTCTCTTGGAAGCTAAGGGAATCAGAGAAAGGGTGAGTAGTAATTATTGGACTTCCTCAGGGAGGGGCAATGTCTACATCTGCAGCTTGACTTCAAAGAAAACATCACAGAACTGTGACTCTGGGAGGCAGAAAATGGAATGATCATTATTTTGCCTTCCTTTTACAACATTAGCAAGAATAACAACAATGAACATTATTTTTATTGATAGACTACCTGATACTATGATAAGGTTTTACACGTACTTAAAAAGCAATGAATGTGTGTGTGTGTGTGTGTGTGTGTGTGCATGTGTTCAAATAGCATAACTGAGCTAATAATAAAGAATTTAAACTGATTGCTCATAATACATTCTTTTTGTCGTTTTGAATCTTTAAGACCCCCAAATTTCACAGTATTATATAGCCTTGTAAGCCTTGCAGTAATTACAATGGTTATTCTGGAATCCGGAATAATTCTCCAGCTTGGGTGGATGATGGTGTTTCCTCAAAAAAGGCCTCCTCGTCTCTTTGCCTGAGGTTCTTAAGTTGGGGAAGAAGAAGCGAAGCGGCCTCCTGACATTTCCCTGAACATCCACACCCATGCCTCTAATCTGCATGCTGGCCAGGGGCTGTTCCTCCAA
>ML103641.1:52702-68840 GCA_003697995.1 Taxidea taxus jeffersonii | reverse complement strand
GGGTGAGCAACAGCAGCCTCTTTGGGACCCAGAAGCAAATCTCATCTGGTGCAAGCTGCTTGAATCCTGAATGATTGTTACTAAACTTCCTCCAGCCTTATTGATGGGTAGAAGAACCAGAAGATAATAGAAAATATGTCCTCCCAACTCATATTTCCCTTTTTTAAATTATTGTTTTATGTGTTTAGGGAGGCAAGACATTTTTGTTACTGCCCTCCTAGCCTCCATACATTCAGTGAGACTTTTTTTTTTCTAAAGATTTTATTTATTTATTTGACAGAGAGAGAGGGAGAGAGAGCAAGCAAGCACAGGCAGACAGAGTGGCAGGCAGAGGCAGAGGGAGAAGCAGGCTCCCTGCTGAGCAAGGAGCCCGATGTGGGTGGGACTCGATCCCAGGATGCTGGGATCATGACCTGAGCCGAAGGCAGCTGCTTAACCATGAGCCACCCAGGAGTCCCAGTGAGACTTTTTTTTTGATACCTTCTGTTTATTTTGGGCTTCCTCCCTTTCCCCAACTCTCAAATAACTGCCATCTGTTTATTTCCATGGTGCTAATTACAATACTATTCTATGTGGCACATTATAATGATTAAAGAATAAGTGATTGCAATGACCTGCAACCACTAAATCTTTTATATGTACAATGCCTTTAAGAGACTCTCCCAAACACAGCACAATCTTCTGACTTTTAGAAACAGCATCTTAGCAAAAGCTTAGCCCTAATTTCACTGCAAGAACTCTCCTTTTTCCTAACCCTGCCAACCTTCACTCTGACTAGCATCCAGATTAATAGTTATTTAACTGCTGAACAATTATGACAGGTGATTAATTAGTCTCAAGGAGCAGCCACTTGTGCTGCTATTAATCAGCTCATCACCAGACAGAAAGAGAAGGAAAGAAATCTGTATTTGTTACAAAATGGGCAAGGCAGGCATTACTCAGGTAATAAGAAAAGGTCATTGTAGAGCTAAAAGCACAATGAGCAGGTTTTGTGAGACTGATGAGAGAGAGAGAATTATTTTCTGTATATATTGTGAGAGGGAATTAAAAAAAAAACTGTTCAACACAGTTTGGTGAAAGAAACTTAATGCATAGAGAATATGTTCCTCCAGATGTGCAAAGTATTTAAATCTTACACCATGGGCATAAATTGATATTTCTGAGTTGTGACGTACAGTGAGGTGCTGAATGTTTCCTCATCAATTCTAAAAATACCATGATGACTACAATTGCAGAATTTGAAAACTGAGAATTCATTCATGATCCACGCCAGACACTGGTGTGCCACCTTCCATTTCTTTTTTACCCTACTCTCTACAATCTACCCTCAGTTTGATCATTATACCACCACTCAAATCTGGCCTCTTCCATTCTTCTCACCATTGTATAATCATAGACCTCATTAGCTCTTGCCTGGACTAGTGAAATAATCTTTGGTTGACAAGTGCTCTAGATGTTACATTGCAGTCTTGGTGTTTTGTTTCCCCTACTTAAAATCAGATAGCAGCATCTTTCTGCTTAAACCCACCAATGGAATCCTGTCAAAGCCTTTGACATGACTTGTAAGACTCTTCCTCAACATACAGCATCATGGTTGAGAATATTGCTCTGAAATAAGACCACCTGGTTTTAATTCTGCTTCTTTTTCTCACTAACTGTATGATCTTGGGCAAGTCACACAGCCTTCATTTTACTCATCTAAAAAATGAGGATAGGAATATCTACATCATAAGGAGCATGTACATTTTACACAGATCACAGATGGATGTTAGCTATTATTATTTCCAACCATGTACCTAGACCCATTTTTTGAAAACACAAAGTAAATTTACACCTTCACCCCTCTGATCCTTCTGTTGGCTTTGTTAGAAAGAATTTTCGTGTGCTACTAACATCATGAATAGACCGTCATCTTCAACGTTCAGTTTAAGATAGTCACCTTCTCTAATATGTCTTTTCTAACTTTCTCTGCCCATAAAGAAATGTATGGCCCTTTCACCCTGTCTTCTTGTGTCACACTGTTCATTCCCTCAACCATCTGCAACACTTAACATTGCCGATTCTAGAGATTAAACTCCTTGTGATGAGGAATGTTACTTTTTTTCCATCATGCCTCCCATGCAGCAGGAATTTAATCAACATTCATGAATGGAAGAATAAATATTCCGGAAAAGATTATCTGGACAAGTGGAGAGACTAGCCTCATCAGATAAAATATCCAGTGAAATAACTATCCTTTGGCAAACTGAAGATAAAGCAAGGAGTTGATACACTGATTCATATGCTTAAATCAGTATCAACTCTCTAGGGCTTGCTGTAATTGGACCTTGGAGAGAATACTCTGGATTGGAACAATTAGGGACTTGCAAGCTCTTTGAATCACACTTTCTATTAAAATTACCATCATGTAGGGAACGTGCTAAAAAAATAAAACTAAATAGATGAGATTTCCCTTAGCACATTGTCAGACGATGTTGCTGATTGCCAGATTTTCTCTAGGAGGCTCCTCTGCAGCACCCGGGAATTACCAATCATCTATAGTGGGCAGCTCTTAAGGTTTCCATCTATCCAAACTAAAGTACAGAGCCTGTCTGAGGGAATATGCCATCTTTATCTCTTCCCCTTTTGGAAGCTCCACCTCAGTTGCTAGTAACACCTGTGTGGGGGAAAAAAAAAAGGTTCTTACACTTTTAATTTTCCACATTAATCATAATTTATACAGCAAGCACTTGGGGTGTCACAAGCACAAGCTTATGACTTCAGGTGGGTAACAAACAGCAGGGGCAGATCAACTTTATAAAAAACAAAGACATTATTTTCCTGTGGTTCAATTTACCCCTCCCCGTGTGGATGCATTTAACTATACCAGGATGGGCTTTTGCAAGGCACCTGAGATAGTACTTAAACTTAATTGTACCCTGTGCTCATTACTGGAATAGTTAATCAGTTGCAAACTAGGGCAAAGGTCTTTGGGGTTTGCTCCCCCTGGAAGACTCTGTACTAGGGTCCCATTACCAAGATGAACCTTATTTTTGACTATATGAAGTGTTATATATTAATGATAAAAATATGCCTTTCTTGTTAATAGCAAGAAATAGCATCAAACAATACATAGTTTCCTTTTTGTTTTTAAAAAGATTTTACTTATTTATTTTGACAGACAGAGAGGCAGGCAGAGAGAGAGGGAGAAGCAGGCTCCCTGCTGAGCAGAGAGCCCGATGCGGGGCTCGATCCCAGGACCATGAGATCATAACCTGAGGCGAAGGCAGAGGCTTTAATCCACTGAGCCACCCAGGCGCCCTACATCTAATAATTTCCCTATGATAAGACCACTTTACAGAGGATCTTATATGAGCAACTCAACCAAAAAAGTAAGAAAGGGAAGAGGAGAGAATAAACAAGAGGACAGTGGAGGTTATGAAATAAATATATGGAATCACTCATCCATGTACCAGGGTACTAGGAGGTCATACTATATATTTTTGGCCCAGGCACTGCTGCAAACTGTAGTAAGGGAGAAGATAGGTTTTGGTGTTCTCCAGATACAATTTGAGGTTAGTTTCACCAGTTCTGTAAACTGAGGTTAATAACTTAGCCCTCGGAACCTAGTTAACTTTCTGTAAAATGGTTATAATAAGACTCACCCCATATGGGTTGTCACAAACCCCAAATATGATCATGGGAAACTTGTAATGTAAACCTCCAAGGTATTATTCTCATATCTTGTTTAGGTTTGACAGAGCTGATTTGGACTTGACTGAGTTAGTCACACTAAGAATAGAGTTCAGTTTTTTCATCATTTATTTGATAGGGACACAATCTAGGTGATTAATTCCCATTGCAATATTTTAAACACAGTTAAACCCTTTTTTTAAATTTCCTCCTTTACAGTTTCATATTAATGAAAAAATAGAAAATACTCCTCCCCAGTCAGCAATGATAATTGGTATCTTGTAAATATGTCATTATGGGGACCATAATGGAAGTCCAGTTCTCATTATAGGAGCACTCTCATATTTGCTGGAGAACTAGTTGAAGATCTAATAAATACATCAACTAGATAACCTTACACATCATTTTAGGCACTTAAAAATATACTGATGGGATGTCTAATATTCCAAAATTTATGAAGCTGGCATTCACCTCTTCCTCTTTTTCTTTGGAAGGCATTTCATGTTTCTTTATTAGTCATAATTGATCTCAGACTGGATTTCACTGTATGTTTTTTCTGGCTAGTAGAGACATTGACAGAAACATCTCTCTGTCTTTGAATTGCAAAACATCTGTCTGTCTCAAATATTTGACATACTCTTGTCAGATGATTCTCCAGTTGACCTATGTTTTAGTCTTCCCTCAACCACCTCCAATTATTTTTCAAGTCTTCTCCATCATAGCGCTAAGTATAAGATCTATCTTAATAAGTTAGGATTGTTCCAAATGATTCATGTTTGAGTTCTTTCTATTAAAATAAATGTGTATTAATATGTTAGATTAGTGTATTAGGTAGCATAGTAGATTGTTTATATATTAGTATATATAGTATATCATTTATTAGGTTAAGAACACATACAGTATTCATAGTACTGTTTTCCTTTGGGACTTCATAGGGCACACACAATTTTCTGAGATGTCGTATAGTAAAGAAACAGGCAATACTTTGAGTAACATGGTATTTCCATCATGAGTTTTATCATAGACACATTTATGATGTCATATATGCTATTTTTCTCCCTCCTAGACATACAACTAGATCCTAATAAGTGTTCCTCTAAAGCCAGAAAATTTGTTTTTAAAAAACACTATGTGCTAAGTACCTTTACATATGAACCCCCACAACAACCATGTAGCTTAAGCATCATTAAAGAAACAGAGATTTTTACTGATAAAGAAACAGAGACTCCAAGAGGATAAGTGGCATTCCAAAGCTACAAAACTAGCAAACATTGGTCCTGGGATTTAAATTCAGGACTTACTAACTCCAAAGTATATCATTATCCCCAACATTGTTTGAAGGAAAAATTGACACTGTCATTAGCACAAGAGGTAATAAAAAGGAAAGAATTAGGGGGAAAAAAGAACTTGAGGGAAAAAAATGAATTATCTAAAAATAACAACTGGAATTTGAAATAAACAATTAGCTTCAGAAATACTGCCCACTTCGAAATGAAATAAACTAACAATTATTGAGTGTGCATTCAGTCTTTACTCCATAAAATGGGTATTGACATTCTTACTTTACAGATGAGTAAACTGGTTCAGAGGGTTAGGCAACTTCTCTAGCCACTTATCCAGTATATAGTGGAACAAAGAGTTACACTCAATTGTACAATATTGAAGGCCCTGTGCCATTCACCATGATGAGCTGTGTTCTTATAATAATTATTGCTCCAGTGGCTTCTGATTCTCCTGATTTATGTTGAGGTGTTTCATGATACAGTTAAAGAGTAGACAAAATGGATGCAAGCTTACATAATATATATGTTCCCAGTCTAAATCATCTTACACATGGTAAGGATGAAGAACGATTCATGTTGTTGAATCATGAGCTCATGAAGTTAGGAGCTGAACTCAGTTGAGGATTTAGTACCTAAATATGAGGAAAATCTGTTTGTTTGACGATTGGCAGGTTTGTCTGATTCTTGGCACTGAGATGATATGAACAGGTGTGAAGTAAACAACTCCAGCTTATCTTAAATTTCTAACATCAAACATTCAGAGCTCCCCTATAGCTATGAAATCTCTACACTTCTCTTCTACTTACACTCCCAGCCAGGTTCCATGATACGTAATGATCGGCTGTTAAGTGCTAAGATTTCTAAGTATTTAACAGACTATTAAAAGGCAACAAGAACTTGAATTCTTAACCCTTTTATGCCTTGGATACCTTTGGCACTCTTGAGAAATTCATGGGCTTTTTCTCAGAGAAATGTTTGTAAATGTCTTCAGAATCATCAAATGAAATGCACAGATCAGTCACTTTCATTCTAATATATCTGTTCAAATATTTTCCTAAAAAGTTATTAATATAGTATTGTTATCTTCTTTTTATTTTTTTAAAGATTTTATTTATTTATTTGACAGACAGAGATCACAAGTAGGCAGAGAGGCAGGCATAGATAGAGGAAGGGAAGCAGGCTCCCCGCGGAGCAGAGAGCCCGATGCGGGACTCGATCCCAGGACCCTGGGATCAGGACCTGAGGTGAAGGCAGAGGCTTTAACCCACTGAGCCACCCAAGCACCCCATTATCTTCTTTTTAAATACATTAAACATCAAGATATGAGCAGGTCTATACCATAATTTCAAAATAGTGATGATTATAAATGATATTTCAGTATATCTGCAATACCTGTAATGTGTTATGAAGATACCCATAATCTATTAGTAACAAAGTCACAGGTACTGCTAAGCTTATTATTTGTTACATATATTATTTGTATTTATAATTGAAGTAAATATTACAGTTCAGTTTGTGGTAGTAAAAATAAAGATTGTTTCATGCAAGTTTAAAAGCACCCTGAATGTATCCACAGACCACCAGGGATCCAAAGACTCCTGAAGCCTTTGCTGTTTGCCTTGCTACATAGACTTTTCATATACATTGTCTCTAATCCTTATAACATCCTCTGAGATTGGAGGATTAAGTAACTCTTTTACCAATGAAAATGTTTGATTTCAGAGAAGTAAATGTTGACCGGGACCAAAAATCTGGTCCTTCCCAGTCTACTTTCCATTCTACCACCAAGTCCGAATTTGCTTTGAGAATTACTCTCTACCTCACACCATTTCATGGGTGAATCTTTCTATACATAAAATCCTTAGGCAGTAATCTAAGGGATACCCAAGATGACAGTTAGAAGGCAATCTGATAAACTCCATGAAAAGCTTGTTATATTTGGATTCAAGTTGAAAGGCAAGACTTGAGTGAAGAAGGCTTCATGAAGAGAAGAGGTAAACCCTCTAGGAAAGGTGTGGAGGGGTGTGCCTGGGTGGCTCAGTGGGTTTAGCATATGACTCTTGATTTCGGCTCAGGTCATGATCTCAGGGTCATGATCTCAGGGTCATGAGATTGAGCCCCACCTGTAGCAGTCTACATTCATCGGGGGTTCCACTGGAGATTCTCTCCCTCTACCACTCCCCAGCTCGTTTTCTCTATCTCTGGCTCTCTGTCATTTCCCTCTCTGTCAAATAAATAAATAACTCATAAAAAAATAAATAAAAAGGAAAGGAAAGGTGTGGTGTAGTCAGTTTCCAAAACAAATAAGTAAATTAGCCCAGTAGTGTTACGACATAATCTAGAGAAGCCTTGCTGAGAAAGTAAAACACTATAAAAAAAAAAAAAAATCACATGAATTCTTAAAGAACATTAATAAGGATTTCTTTTTTCATCATTATTTGAAAGTTGGTTTAAAAATTGTGCCAGTTCCAGAAGATGTTATATGTAACTACTCCTCTAAAAGCTACTGAGACACTGCAGACTGGTTGGCTGGAGTATGCCTGGCTCTGGGATAATATTCTAAATTCTAATCCTAATCTTAAATGTATCATTTATTAGTTTTATTGTATCATTTATTAGTTTTATTGTTTGAGGAGATCATTTAACTCAGTATAATGCCCTTAAACTATATCCATGTAAGTGGCAAGATTTTATTTTTTATGGCTGAATAATATTCCATTGTGTTTGTGTCTATCTGTGTCTGTATATGTCTGTGTGTATACATATAAATATATATACCACATTTTTTTAATCTATTCAGTCATCAATGGGCACTAAGATTGTGTCCTATCTTGGCTATTGTAAATATTGCTGCTGTAAATATGGGGGTGTCTATATCTTTTCAGATTAGTGTTTTTGTTTTCACTGGATAAATGCCCAGAAGTAGGATGGCTATATCATATGGCAGCTCTATTTTTTTTTTTTTTGAGGAATCTTCATACTCTTTTTCACAGTATCTGCACCAATGTATATTCTCATCAACAAAGCACAAACATTCCCTTTCTCCACACACCACCAACCTTGTTATTTTTTCTGCTTTGGTAATAGCCATTCAAACAGATGAGGTGGTATCTCATTTTGGTTTTGATGTACATTTCCCTGATTAGTAATTTTGAACATCTTTTCATGTACCCATTGGCCATCTATATGTCTTCCTTCAAAAAATGTCTGTTTAGGGGCGCCTGGGTGGCTCAGTGGATTAAAGCCTCTGCCTTCAGCTCAGGCCATGATTCCAGGGTACTGGGATCGAGCCCCACATCCCGCTCTCTGCTCAGCAGGGAGCCTGCTTCCTCCTCTCTCTCTCTCTGCCTGCCTCTGCCTACTTGTGATCTGTATCTGTCAAATAAATAAGTAAAATCTTTTTTAAAAAGTCTGTTTAGATATTCTATTCATTTTTTCATTGATTGTTTGCTTTTTTTTTGCTACTGAGTGTATGAACTCTTTATGTATTTTTGATATCAACATCTTATTAGATGTATGATTTGCAAACATTTTCTCCCATTCATTAATTTGCATATTCATTTTATTAATGGTTTCCTTTGCTATGCAGAGGTTTTTAGTTTGATATAGTCCCACTTGTTTATTTTTGCTTTTGTTTTCCTTGCTTTTGGTGTCAAATCTGGGAGGGGAAAGATTTCTGAGACCAGTGTCAAGGAGATTATTGCTTATGTTTCCTCCTAGGAATTTGTGGTTTCAGGTCTTACATCCATGTTTTTAATTGAGTTAAATTTTAATTCAAATTTAGTCAAATTTGAGTTAATTTGTATGCATTGTGTAAGTCAGTTGAGCAGTTTCATTCATTTTTATGTGTCTGTCCCATTTTTCCAGCACCATTTATTGAAGAGGCTGCCCTTTCCCCACTGTATACTTTTGCCTCTTTTTTGTTGTAAATCAGTTGACTCTTTAGGAAGGGGCTTATTTCTGGGCTCTTTGTCCTGTTCCATTGACCTGTGTGTCTGTTTTTATGCCAATACCATACTGTTTTGATTAGTATAAGTTTGTAATACATGTTGAAATCAAGTACTGTGTAGCCTCCAGTATTGTTCTTTCTCAAGATTTCTTTATCTTTTGGGGGTGTTTTGTGGTTCCACACACATTTTAGAATTGTTTTTTCTCATTCTGTGGAAAATGCCACTGGAATTTTGATAGGAATTGCACTGAATCTGTAGATTGCTTTGGGTATTATGGACATTTTCACATTAATTCTTCCAGTCCATAAATGTGGAATATCCTTCCATTTCAGTGTGTCTTCTTCAGTTTATTTCATCTCTTCTCTGCCTATTAAATCCTTTCCACCCTTTAAAACTTAGCACATACTCCATGTAGGGCACTGCTGTTTCTTACAGCCATACTGATCACTTGCTACCCTGAAAGGCTTCTCCAGAATATTTACAGTCTAGATGGTGGAATTTGACGCCCATCGCTCCTCATTTTTAACCTTCTTAATCTTATTTCTCAACTGAGTTGTGAACTTCATATCTTGGTGTCTTTCTCTGTCCTACTGTAATCCAGATACATTCTAGTTGCTAGATATACAGAAGGCTGTGGAGGGTAGGATGAAGGAGGGAGTAGGGAGAAATGTTGACAAAAAAATAGATATTTATTGATTGAACCTCTATACTCTAAAAAAAAGAAAATTAAGATGACATCTGAATTAACAAAAATAATCACATTATATGTGTATTTGATAATGTCTAAACCAAATAATCATAATATTAATTTATTTTCTGTGCATCTCCTGCGATGCAATATGGCAGAGTAATAATTTATTGACCTATGGATTAGAAGTGCTAAAAGTGGTTGTGTGATATCAGCTTTTTCACCTCCTAGAATATTATGCTGAGGTATTACAAGGCTCATCCAGTTGTTTTGGCCCTGAGATGGCTGCATGAATAGCAATGAAATTCTCATTTTCTAATGGAAATTCCTACCTATTATCATTTATTAGGATAAGACTATGGCTTAACTCTGTCACTGAGTTTGTCTTGGTATGAGCAGGATGCATTTCAGTGGTCCAACTAAGGAGATAAAGAAAATAGTTTTTTCTAGATTCCAAGTTAGAAGTGGTTTCCTTAATATCATTTGAAACAGAGCATATAGGAAGCTTTTAATTTATCTAAAGTCAGCAGTCATGTTTTCGATACCATCCTATCCTCTTTGCTATTTTGGTAAAATGCCAGAGAAAGGTGTCTGGCAACCTTGCAGCAGCTACCTCCACAGAACTTTATCTACCATCTAACTCACTTGCTCTTGGTAGAAGTAGGAGATCCTTGAATAATTGCCACATTAATTTGAGTTTAAATCTTCAAGAAATGCCATCCTTTATTTTACTCCTTCACTTGTAAAACACAGCTTCCTGTCACTAAATAACTGAAACTTTTTTTTCTTTTTAAAAAACAAGTTCCCCTCTTCTTTCCCTGTGGTCCTATTCACCAGAAGTATACATATGACTTCCCACATAGGACTACAGCTCTGATTCCTCACCTTGTATTTCAGACCAACTGTCTGCTAAGCATTTTCTTCAGTGTGTGCTACAGATATATCTAGCTGAAGTTTTCCTCAAAGTCTGGTCATCTTACTGCCCCAAACCTGTCCTCTTCCATTTGCCTTCTCAGCTGGTGCTCAAGGGAACTGCTCAAGTAAAAAACCTTGATTCTTTCCCTTTTTCATTCCATTCACCTTCTTCTGCCTTAGATTTATTCATGTGGTTCTGCTTATTTTATCTCCTAAATGTCATTTGAATTTCTTCTATAACCTCCATACTACTATCCATTCCTAATTCAGTCTTAGCATCTCTGAATTAGAATGCTGTAACAGCTGCTAGACTGAGCTCTCATGATAAGCAGGTGGATAGACAGGGAGTTTTCTCATTCTCCCAGGCCTGAACTAAGGTCAAAGACAACCCACATGCAAAAGTCAAGAAGTCACCTGCAGTCGAGGCCAATTCACCAAGGCCAGCTTTTGGAGAGATGCAAGGGCAGACCCAATTCTATTACACGACATTGCCATTTCCTTTTCTGAATTACAAGAAAGGGAATTTGAAGGGAGATGCCACAGGGTAGAGGAGTGTTGATCTTGCACAAAATACAATGTTCCTTGTGAGAGGCTTTCCTCTCCCTATATCCATGTGGAGTGGTCGCTAAGAGAATCATTCATGAGATTGAGGATGTCCACAAATAGCACACTAATTTCACAGGTCCAGGGTGGGTCCCTACTTAGTCTGTTTTCTCATCTGAGATGGGTGAATGTGCAGAGGACATGAAAAATATGCTCAGGGCAGAAAGCAATGGCTTTGGTGAAGCATGCTGGACAACCCCCATTTGATTTGATAAAGACAAAAGAGAGGTGAATTTCTCTTGGTTTTAGTTGACACTGAACAGAAGGCATGGTCTCCAGGCTGAGGTAACCCCAGAAGCAAGGGGCTGAAGTGTGCAGTATAGGTGGGGATACTAGGATGTGAGCAGTGGATCCCCCATTCTATGCACTGTGCCCTCCATAAGCCCTACATGCTCTTATAAAAATCTCACACATGTCTTCCTCAGGAGAGTCAAATTTGTTCACTTACCAAAGAGAGTAAAACTCTCACTATCGTCTCAGAAGCAGATACAATAAGCCCAGTGAAGAGCTGCTGCCTTCCCTCTGCTGCTCTTCTGGCCCCATCAGTCCCTCTTCCCATTCCAGTTATTGCCTTTAGTTCAACTAGATTTTATGCATATTAAATAAATTGTATTTTCTTTTTCTTTAACATAGTTGAAATCATAATATATATGCCAGCTAGCTCAATTTTTTTAAAGATTTTCTGTATTTATTTGACAGTGAGAGAGAGCACAAGCAAGGGAAATGGCAGGCAGAGGGAGCAGGAGAAGCAGGCTTCCCACTGAGCAGGGAGCCTGATGATGTGGGGCCCAATCCCAGGACCCCAAGGTCACGACCAGAGCGGAAGTCTAACACTCAACCAACTGAGCCACCCACCCACCCTGCTATCTCATGTTTTAATTTATAGAGAAACATATTATGCATATGGAACAAAATCTTTTATATCCATAGGAATGGATATAAAGTGAAAAAAGTCTTCCCTCTATTTAGTTCTTTTCTTTAATGATTAACATCACAGCACAAAATAACAGTCTAGTTATTGATGATCCAATTTAAAAAGTTCACATTTACCCTCAGTTCTGTCCTTTCTCTTTTCTTCCAGCTCATCCTTAAAATTTTAGGATGATATGATGTTTATATTCCATTCTATAATTATTAGGTTTTATTTACACAGTTAACCATTAATTCTAAAATCTTTTAAATTGATAAATGTTTCTTTTTGTTTTCTTTTTCAGCTCTGTTAGGACTTTCTGTTCTTTGTTCTTGTTGTACTAACATTAAAGACAAAGTCAGTTCCCGGTTGCCATTTCAGACCAGAAGCCCTGTACCTTTACTAATTGAGCAGAGGAGGGAGAGCCTCCCTCTCCTATTACATTAGGGATGATAATAAGTTTGCAAGCCAGTCTTACTTTCCAAATGAAGTAGTAGGTTGTTTCAAGTGAAGGAGAGTAAAGAATGTTAAAATAGGCAAATTGAAAAAAAAAAAAGTTTATGTTTTAAATTCCTTTTGAAAAAAATTAAGCTGCATCTGGGAAGATTGTTTCCAAAGTGCTTTAGAGTGGGAATTACTTTTCATTTGCTTACAATCTTTGTTCTCCTGTCCCCTTGAAATGGACTGAACCATACCCCTTTGGGAAAAAATGAAGAGTCAGGCTCTTTCTGCTATAGAAACTTCTCTCTTTGCCTGCACTTTGCAAAGAATAATGACATTTAGCTAACATGCTGTAAATGAACTGTAGCCACAAGCCTCCCCAGCCAGGATTCATCACACACATCATGTGTGTGAATATTCAAGGCATGGCCAGAAAAGGTTCAAGCCTCCAGGGTGGGGGTGTGGGCTTCTCATAATTTAAAATGGGGTGCATATAAGCAAACCCATTTCTTTGGGACCTTCATAGCTTCAAAGTGAATTATTTCTATCCATAAAACAGGGAACCTGCTGTGTGATATTTGTAAACAGCAATTTTGTTCGTAAAAACAACATAAACCTTTTATGTGCCTGATGCCCGTTTGCTAACTGCTTTTTGTTGAATGTGTCTCACATACCAATGGAGGCTCAGACAGAAAAGATATGTTCTATGCAAATATTGTTTCCCACTAGTTGCTATGATTAATCAAATAGGGTCATCTATGTAATAAAATTATATCTCATGCAAATTCATGGTGGCTATACCACAGCTGTCTATGGTGCTGCTCTTGCTGCTGCTGCCACCCAGCATGTATTAGCCTCTGGTGTGTGCAATTCCTGTGTGCTTTGTATAATACATATGGTAAGCCTAGGGACTTGCCACTAATACTTCCTTTCTCATCTTAGCAGCTTCTAGTCAATGGTATCTACAGGGTTCCATCCAGAGAGGAAATGCTATTTGAGTCTGGAGACTCAATTGCAGCTCTGTTTCATGCCATGGGATTAAAGGGGGAAAGAGATACTGAGGCTCCAATCTTACCGACATTTGATTGCAATCACTATAATGAGAATTATTAAAATGGTAAGGTAGCAGATTAACAGTGTACATCTGGCCTGCTCATCTGTTTCTGGAGATTGGGCCTCAGATGGGACCTGAAGACAGAGTTCTATGTTGGCCTCAGTAGCTGAAGTCTGCTTTTCTTTTAATTTTGTTTGGTGGGCTCATTCCTGCTTTCATCAGACAAAGGCCTTCTCCTAATACCTGCATTACTAGAAACAGCCCAGAATCTGGTTTGCAGCTCTGCCATTTTCTAGATGCACTAGCTACTGAATCATTCTGAGTCCATACCCCTTAACCTTTCTTTGTTGACCTGACAAAACTTGCATTGTTTCTGAGCTGTTTTGAATACAGCTTAGTTTTCTCTTTTTCCAGGAAGTCTTCCCTGATCCCGAAGAGGAAATCAGCAGTCTCTCTTTCATGATCCTTTAAAACTGATTACATATGCTTACTGTAGCCTTGGGTATTCTGCACTATTTTGTATCTGCCAGTTAGCTCTGTCTTGCTAGCACCCTGGGCCATTTAAAATAAGGAACTATGCCTGGACCGTTATTTTATCCCTTTTTGCTGCAGATGCCTAAAACATTTTGGTGATTAATGAAGAACTGTTAAATAAGTGCATAATCAATATAAATACATATTAACATGCTCAGGTTGCAGGAAATGGCTAATTTCTATATTCCCTCCCCTATGTCCAATTACACAAGGAAACATTTTCACATTTTAGGGTTGCCTGGAAGTCTAATCTCAGTTATTTAAGGGTAAAGGGAGGATCAAGAAATCTTCCCTGGGAACATACAGAAAACCCTGTGTTCTCACAGTTCAGAAAAGCCAAAGAAATGTCCATTGATTTTTAAGTTTATTATAGATGCCAGCATTTGGGCTTAGTCACTCATATGGGCTACTCAAAGTCATGCTGTTTTCCTCTCCCTATGCTTGACATGTGTATCTACTGAGTACTAGTCTCTAAAACATCCATCAAATCGATTGACCTCAAGTTTCAACTTCCCTTGGGGTGCTGTACACAAGTGATGCCCAGAGAGCACTTCCAGAAACACATAATACTCAGTGTTCCCAGGTAATGGGGAGTCAACCTTCTACCCATTGCTTGTGTGGCAATTTGTCTTTTCCAAATTACCAGGCAACATACCCAGCTAATCAGAGGCCTGGGCCGTGTAAGTGCACCAAGAAAAACAAGATATTAATCCATGTTCCAACCTCTCCTTGATTAAATAAAACAAAAACAAAAACAAACCAAAAAAAAAAAAAAAAGTCACTAGGGCAAGTGGGGAAGATGAGGGATAACTTTATCTTTCTTATTCCTACAGCAAGTAGAACAAGACAGAATTACTTTCAAAAAACTATCTTACCATGATTCAATGAACTAAATTTAATGCCCCACATCATGAAGTTATCATGGTGATTACATATGATAGGCATCCTCTGCTCTCACCTTTTCACAGTATCTCCATGCACAGCACTCTGATGGTACATGATACGTCGGTGACCATGCTGATATCCCTTGCCCCACTGTGTTTGTATGCATTGTACCATATGTTTGCCATGTTAATCAAACTCCAGTTCATGACTTCAAGTCCCCTGAAGCTTAAAGTTCTCCCCAGAAATGTTTCAATCACTTGTTACCTGCATTTCTCTAAGCTGCTAGGGTATCCCTTTAAAAGCATAAATATTGTTACTGTATTAGTGACAGTCTGGAAGGTATCACCCAAAGTGGTGGACAGTATAGTAGATTATTGAAAGCTTGGCCTTTGGCTTCCTGTAGACCTGATCCTCATCCCAACTTTATCAGCCTCTAGAGGTATAACCTCGGTGATCCACCGGCCCCTCTAAGGTTTAGTTTCCTGAATATTAAGGCAAGAATAGTGAAAGTAACTATCATAGATTTTTTAAAAAGATTTTATTTATTTATTTGACAGAGAGAGATCAAAGTATGCAAAGAGGCAGGCAAACAGAGGAGGAAGCAGGCTCTCTGCTGATCTCTGCTGGGGCTCGATCCCAGGACCCTGAGATCATGACCTGAGTCGAAGGCAGAGGCTTAACCCACTGAGCCACCCAGGCGCCCCAACTATCATAGATTTTTAATATGATTACATAAGATAATGCATCTCTATCTCTTAGCACATTGCCTTGCACATAATACATATTAAATATTAGTGATTATCATTAATAAAATAAAAAAGCATTGCTTTACCTATAAAGATAACCATGTTCACGTGTATATCACCTTGTGTGGCTCTGTCCTTCTAACCTATGCAACAGTACAACTGCATGTCAGAGAAATTTAAATATCTATGCAACTATCTTTATCTGCTTTGTTCAGACTTTGTTTTATCTGCTTTATCTGCTTTGTTCGGACTACCCATTGTGTGACAAGCTTGGTGACAGGGTACAATATAATCTTCTGCTCTTAGGGTGTTTCTAATAGATAAAAAAAGAACTGCCAAGTCATGATAATCCATTGAGATAAATATTGTTCATTAAGTGATTTAAGAAATGTGTATTAACTCTCCATGGTTCTCGGTATGGTTCAGGGCTAGAATGAGGCCTAACTTTGAGAATGCC
>ML103641.1:0-52302 GCA_003697995.1 Taxidea taxus jeffersonii | reverse complement strand
TTATATGGTTCAGGAAACCAAGACTTACAGCAGTTGAGTGCCTAGCCCAAAGTCACCAGCTAACAGGTCACAGAACACAAGATTAAGCATAGGTCTTGTGTGCTTTCATTACTCAGGACTACAGAGACATCAGAGGGAATAAATTACAGGTGCTCAGCCTGAGGGCACCTCCATCATTCACAGAAAATTCATCCTTTAAATCTTTCTCCTCTAATTAATTATTCCTTTCCTATAAGAATTGGCGAAAGGCACTGACAGTAGGTATTTAGCAAACATGTCACATATAATAGTTACTAAATATACATAAACGAACAAGCACCATAAAATTTCCAGAGTTTGAATGTACTTTCTCCCCTTTTTCTTCTTTTTATGGACTGATAAACAAGCTCATGATCCATGTGGCTATTTAACTTTTCAAATTCCAGTGAATAATTTAGACATAACTTCCCAATATATAACAAATGGGAATTGACACTGTGATATATTCCCCAGTTGTGTTTGTAATAACTTTGGATGACACTGGAGATTGGTGAATTTTTCTTCATGTGATTCACTTGAACGTTTTAAATGCCTGGCTGGATAGTCATCATAGTAAACATTACTATCCTGTTTTTTTTCTTTAAAATTACATATTGGAGCCATTTTCTTTCAATGAGACTACGTTTCCTGAAGTATAATTAAGTGGGATAACTTCGATACAATAACATTCACTTATTTGTGTTATATTTTTGGAACAGGGAATATTTACTCTCCATATAGAACAATCCAGATTCCCCAGTTCAGGGTAATTCTGTCTCTGCCCTGGTAGTTTGAAACTCAGAATGTACATCACTGGTCCAGTGGAAATATGAGTTAGTGTGGTGTATCTAGTACCATAAATTCTAACTGCCTTTTTATTAGCATTCACCTTATATTAAGAATTCCTGATCACTGATTTAGGGCACATGCTACAGCCTAGAGGACATTATCCCACACCTATAAGGTGTTGTCTCCTAGGTTTGTAATTCTGTCTTCAAAAGGCATTTTATCTCTCTACTAAACCAGCTGTTCAAGGTATTTGTGTACATGGTACAAGAGAATCCTATCAGAATGAGCTTATTGGCACACTTTGTTCCCTATAAAATGAGTTCCATGGTCAAGAGCAATGCTGTATGGAATATCATGACAGTAGACTGGACATCCTATAAATCAAAATAGATGGTAATTTCAACAAACACAGGGTAGGGAAGGTAAATCTGTACCAGGCATAAGCATCTTTCAGTGAGAATAAAGCTCTTCTTCCTTGATGAAAGTGATCTTACCTAACCAACCTGATGCCATGTAGCTGATCCCACCAGGAGTGATGGCATATGGGGGATGGGGTTCTCAGTTTTGGTCTCTGCTGTTGATTCATTGGGTAGTCAGAAGTAGCTACATCCTGATCATAATTTGTGAATGGAAGTCCATCTTGCCGAGACTGTGCATAACCTCTATCATTGCTTCCATGAATACTTTTCGTTATGAGCCTACTGGAAAAAAGTACTAGAGTAGTTGGGTAAAGAGCATGAATAATGATTACAGGTCAACTGTCCACCCTGTTATTAAGATACTCCTCTCCTGAGGCTGTCCTTTGATGAACATTTGTATGCAACACAATTATTTTCATATTCTGTGTCCATTCGGAGAAGTCTGTTTACGCGGCTCTGCCTTTGTTTCTCCACTTTCTTAATCATGTCCCTTTCAAGCTCTGACCATCCAGCCAAACCATTAGCCAATGATTTTACACACATACACATACACACACATACACCCCTCATGCAGAGTGACCAACCAAGTTTCTGCTTGGATTTCTGTCCACTGAAAGAATTTTTGTCTACAATTAGCCCATGATGGTACACACACACACACACATACACACACACACACACACACACAATCCTCTCTGGCAAAATGACCAAATAAGTCTTTGTTTGAATTTTTGTTTTGAATTTTTTTATCTACCACAGTTCTTCCAGGTTCCCCCAGAATGCATCTGTGACAGGTTGCAGAGCTATAGTTCTGTAGCTATTTACTTTCTGGTAGTATCATCATATTTTCAGAACCATCTATAAACAAGACGTTATTTTTGCTTATCCTTCAGCCAGTTGGCCATTATAGGTTAGGAGGAAGGAGGTAATAAAATAGGAATGCAAGCCATAGCCATCTATGTCACTTGCTCATATAACTTCAGAAAGTGCTTGAGCCCAATCGTATATATAAAATTTACATTTGATGGTGAAATGCTCTGCATAATTAACTTAATGGATTCATAGATCAAATAATACCCACATCATGATAAGCAACTCAGATAATGTGGTAACTTAGTAGCTCATTGTCAAGCATTCTGGCTGTATTAAGGTCCAGTACCAAGCTAAATATTGTTACTCAAAAACAGAATTGTTATCTAAGGGTGGTGGTGTATATTAGTTCCAAATCATAAGATATGTGTTATGATTGATCTTGTGTAGCCTGCCATAGATGTATAGCTTTCCTATATTCCAATAGCACTATCAGATCTGCTGAGTCATACAGCCAAAAGAGCAAAACAGTTTATACCATGACCTGGACCTTTTGCAGAGCCCTCTCCTGTTCTGGGTCTTACTCAAAACTATTAGCCTTTCAGATTCCTCAATAAATAAACCAAACCATCCTGTCCAAATGAAATATCTTGCCTCTAGTAATCAAAGTGATGCATTAGGTATCATGCCTCTTTCTTAATGATAGGAAGTTCAGATGCAACAATTACTTTTACCTCAGAAAATATATCTCAACAAGCTGGTAGACGACAGGTCCTCTAGAAATTTTACCTAGTTGGCATGTTTTTGTGTTTTTTGTGGAAAAAATATTCTCCACTCCATGGCATACATCCTTCAGGTATGAGCCTACAGTAGCAGCTATGTCCTTCTCATCAAGTCCAATCAGTATGACGTCATCAGTGTGATATGTGTCCTGTAGAATGGAAAGATGGTCAAGTCCCTGAAGACTGGATGATGAAATAGCAATGATGAGTTGATAGTCTCCAGGTATAAGTGTGAAGATATACTGCTGGTCCTTGTGGCTGAAAGTAAACATCTGATGATCTTTACTAACAACTCTGGAAGTGGGGGAGAAATAGAGATGGGATTGTAAAGATAATATCTAATACTGGGTGCCAAAAGATGCATTGATTTACTCTAATAATGAAATCACACCTAGAAGAGCAGCTGTAGCTGCTACATGCTAATTTTTTTGAAAAGCCATCTGGGTTCTGCATGGGCCTGGAAGATGAGTTAAAAGGAAATGAAGGAGATAAGTACTCTTGCATTTTTCAAGTCATGCATGGGTCAGTGATCTCTGTAATCCATTAAAAAGTGTGGCATTGCTTTTAATTTACTATTTTGCTAGACAGAGGCAGTTCTAGAGTTTTCCTCTCGGCCCTCCCTATCATAAGAGCCTGCACTCCGTAGATCAGATAACCAATGTGGAGATTCTCCATTTGCAAGTATGTCTACTCTAGTTTAACATTCCGGATCTGGGGGTGAAATATAATAAGGTTTCAGGGACTCTCTGTACCCACTATGAGACAGAACCAACTGAAAATTCCATTACTTTATCTCCACGAATCTCTATTCTGACTGGGGGAACCATGATTGAGGTTCAGTTTGTAAGAATTCATGTCCGTTCATATTCCATATCTAGAAATTCTGCAAAGCCTGAATGCTATTTTGTCTTCTTCATTTCTGTGCCCAATGAGTGGCAGAAGCTTCTTTGGGGAGAAATCTAGGAGGAAAATTTATAGTATACATTTTTGGTTGCATAGCAGAGACTTTCTCTACCCTTCCCTCTTTCCAAAGGAATCTGTGTCTGAGATTTGGCTCATGTCTGAGATTTTGATGACAGGCCTTAACTCTCCTTTATAAACTCAGACCTAGAACTCTCCTGCCTCTACTAATGAAGAAATACTTTACTTAAGAAGCCTATCCGTATATTTCAGTTCTACGAGTAGCATTATTAGTGAAAAACATCGCTGAAGCTTAATTTACTATGGTAAGTATTTTGGCTATGCTACCCATTTTGGCAACCACACTGACCTTGGCTTCAGCAACAAAGAGCTAAAACTTGGCTTCTGGGGACACCTGGGTGGCTCAGTTGGTTAAGCCTCTGCCTTTGGCTCAGGTCATGATCCCAGCGTCCTGGGATCGAGTCCCACATCGGGCTCCTTGCTCCGCAGGGAGCCTGCTTCTCCCTCTGCCTGCCTCTCTGCCTGTGCTCGCTTGCTCTCTCTCTCTCTAGCAAATAAATAAATAAATAAATAAATCTTAAAAAAAAAAAAAAAACTTGGCTTCTGACATCTCAGATCCTATGCCTTACATTTAAGGATCTTAGATCAATGTCAGCAGTTTCTTCTGTCGTTTCTGGCTTATAGAGAACATCTCAGTGCTTTTTAAGGATGATAGAACTCCCCTTAGAAATATATTTCCCAGTCATGATAACAGAACTATCCTTCAGACTCTTCCAGGAGATATATTCAGTGGGTAAGTGAGAATATCTTATATGATAAGTACACTATTGGTTTCCAGTTTCCCTAAGTTCCTGCATTTTAACTTTATTTAGTGTGGGTGAGGTTTTGATCCACATTTTACCTAACCAACCAAGTAACTTAATTGTTAAGTGTTTATTCCAACCCTCAATCTAACATATTTAATCCATATATCTGCCCAGTGAACCCATAATAAATGACGGTTCAAGCCAAATTACTTTGATCTGATTTTTAATTCCTTCTACCTCAATTCTGTCTCCAAAGGATCTTTTCCTCTACATGTTGTCTCAGTTTCTGTGTGGGTTTCTGTGTGAGTCATACATTTAGTTGTGACATTTCATCGTTTTATGCCTTATTAGCGGTCAAGCTTTGCACCACACTATCGGGAACCCATGTGGTCTTGAGTCTGGTTTTAGGTCTACAAGCAGTGAAGAGCCTTGGTGATATGTCTTGAAAAGGATCAGCAACCCCTTGCTAACTAAGTACCTCCAAGGAAGCCATTACAGGTTCTTGAGGAAAGAGCTGACAAACCCCCTCAGCAGAAGAGCTGCTTCTATGACCAATGAGACTCAACAGAATTTAATGTTCACTGTTCCCAGGTTTATGAAAATCTGCCCATATGTTTTGTCCCAATTTTTCAGTTACAATCCTTCCCAATTAACAGCCAAACTTTAATATAATACTTTTGAGGAGTTGGAAGTTCAATTTGCATTGTAATTTAGCTGCCTAGAAGATTAGACTTAGTTCAGTTTCACAAAAATCTTTGTTCTGCAGCTGTGGGATGTAGGAATTTATTTTAGGGCCATCACAGAAATTTTTATATTCCTTACATGAACTTTTAGCTAGAAATTTAAAGCCTTGAGGTCATCATTTTCCCCCCAAGTTCTCTAAAAACACTTATAAGTTATCAATCCACTCAATTATCTTATTTACTTTTGCTAACATGTCTTATGGCCTCAAATAGTTGGTGACACAAAGGTCTGCCTTCTCTATGCAATTTATTACTGGGGTCTACAGGTGATATTTTTAAACGACTGTATTTCCACAGTTACCACTAGTGTCCTGCTTACCACTGGAAAGAGTATTAATGTCATTAATCAGAATCAGGAAACCAACTCCAGAGAATCCAGAACAAATTCAGATAATTCATCATTGAAGTTCCATTTCTCTGGGATCACTTTCAGTATCAAGTTCTATATCATTCAAGGTTGTCAGAAAAGCAGAACTACTAGGACATTTTTGATTAGATGCACCAATAGATGTGTATATGTTTATATGTTTGTGTGTGTTTATGTTTGCATATATTCACACATTTATACCCATATTTACATCTACGTATGCACATAAGCACACGTGTATGTTTGTGTAAATATACATATATATGTGCATATGTGTACATATATATACACAAATGCTAATACTTATAAAGATTTATCATAAATACTTGACATAAGGCATCTCTGGGAGATAGTCATACAATCTGTGTAAAACTGTTGTGTATGTTTGGTGCTGATACCTGAGAACAGAATATATATATATATGATGTTGCAGAAATAAGAATAGTTGAAATGTTTAGGTTAAACTGGACCTTGCAGGGATGAACTGAAACCTTTGGGTGTCTCACCACATCCAAAGTTCCATTGAAACATTAGGGTCTCCTCCCTAAGATGATTGTTGATTGCCCCTCATCACAGAGTAAAATATGCCCCCGACCAAGGAGTTAGAGAAAATGGAAGGATATTTAGCTTGGAATCAAGATTCTTTGGGCCTACATCATTGTCCTACATCACCAAGGTGAACCTGTTTGCATATGAAAGGTGTGGGAGCTACCCTAGGGCTTCTGGCCTAGACTGACTTTCTGAGTATAAAAACAAGACACCTGCTGCTTCACTTCTGCCTTCCAGCTCTCAAGCAAAATGTGTTGCATACAGAGCTAATAAGCAGGAACCATGGATGGAAACTAATTCTAGGAAACACGGTTCCAGATTAGCCTAAAATGACACAATACAAATGCTTCAAGTCATTGTTAATACCCCAATCCATTCTATGACCATTATTAAATATAGTTATATTGATATTCTCAAGATTCTAACTCAGAGAGCTTTAAACTTGTACTTTTACAAATACCCCTGATTATCCTGATGCCAAGCTAGATTTGGGATCCAGTGCCACAGAAGATGAGCTCCCGCAGAATGGATACCAAAATGGTGCTGGCCATTGCTATGTTCTTAGAACTTAATATTTTGCTTGGATGCGTAAACACTCTAAAGAATGGAAAAGAACATGCATGAATAAATATATTATAAATGCTAATCATTTCTGATGCTAAGAATTTCTTGTCCAGTCAGTCAATTTCCTTAACCACTTCTCTTTGTAAGGTATTTGGCTGTGTTAATGGGTCGGGGTATTTTTTTTTCTTTTTTAAAATTGAGATATAATTGACATATAACACTGTATAAGTTTAGGGTGTGCAATATATTGATTTGATGCATTTATATATTGTAATACAACTGCCACCATAACATTATCTAACATCTCTGTCACATAACTGTCACTTCTTTTTTTGTTTATCTACTGCTTGTAAGTTTGTCAAGGGCTCTATTATTTTTTTCAGTAAGTATATAAAACAAATACAAAAAATTTCCCCATGATGTGCAGAGTCCCAGAATTGGCAGCAGAATGTCCGGGGTTTACTGCTGTATAATCCCTACTATGCATTTGTCCCCAAATAGGAATTTTGTCACTCCTAGAGAGAGAGCTTGGCATCATGTGGCAGAATCAGGGTTTAAAGTTACAAAGACCCACATCTGCATGGCACCTCTTTCACCTATTGGCTATTGGCCTGAAAGAGGTATTATTTTCTGAGCTCTCCTTTGCTTATTGAGAGTCACATGAAAGTCATTATATGTTTTTATCTCCAAGGGTTATTGCAAAGAGTACAGAAAACAATGTATAAGGAAACTCTTGCGGCAGTTATGGCACTTTGTAGGAAGTGAGCAAATGTCGGTTACCTTTCTGCTTTCACCATGATTGGATTCTTTTTTTGAAATTATTATTATGTTATGTTAGTCACTATACAGTACATCATTAGTTTTTGATGTAGTGTTCCAAGATCCATTATTTGTGTATAACACCCAGTGCTCCATGCAATATGTGCCACCCTTAATACCCATCACCGGGCTAACCCGCCCTCCCCCATGCCCTTCCCTCTGAAACCCTGAGATTGTTTCCAGGAGTCCGCAGTCTTTCATGGTTCCTCTCCCCTTCTGATACCCCCCCCACTTCATTTTCCCCTTCCTTCTCCTAATGTCCTGCATGCCATTCCTTATGTTCCACAAATAAATGAAACCACATGGTAATTGACTTTCTCTGTATGACTTACTTCACTTAGCATAATCCCCTCCAGTTCCATCCATGTCAGTGCAAATGGTAGGTATTCATCCTTTCTGATGGCTGAGTAATATTCTATTGTATATATGGACCACATCTTCTTTATCCATTTGTCTACTAAAGGGCATCTTGGCTCTTTCCACAGTTTGGCTATTGTGGATGTTGTAGCTATGAACATTGGGGTGCGTGTTCCCCTTCTTTTCACTACACCTGTATCTTTGAAATAAATACCCTATTACCCACACAACTGGATTCTTAATAATTCATGTGATTGTTTAACCACTAAGGGTGTTATATGAGCACATGACTGAAAGAGTAAATGATGGTATAAAAATACAAACAATGATTGTGGTCAGCCTCATTCCTGGGATCTAGTTTATCTTTCTGAAAATATGATGAAGTGAATAAAGTACAGACTGGAGAGTAAGAGAAAATTGGTATAAATTCCAGCTCTGCCAACTGCTCACTATATGGTCTTGCCTAAGATACTCACCTTGTTTAAGTCTCCTTCTATAGTTAACCTGGTTTAGTAACATGACACATAATGGATTCTGTTAAGAATTAAATGAATTAGGATCCAAAACATCCATTGAGCACATGGTACATAGTGGGTACTATTGTATTTTCCTATTTTTAAAGTTTTGCACCTCTGTAACATTAGAGAGCTAGCACTTAATATTGCTCTTAAAATCAATAAACCATGGATTAGGTATTGAGTCCTCACAAAGAAATATGTAGACAATTAATAATGACAGACAGGTTCAAGTGTATTATCTGAAATTGATGTCTCCAAAGTTTTAACATTAAATAAAGGCCATTTCCATCTGTGCATAAGACACTTTATTGGAGGATAAACTGGTAAATCAGCCAGTACTGTAAGAGACATGAAGGCTGAGTATGACAACATGGTATAAGCAAACTTCGTAAACAGAAACTAAAACTACATTATCTTAGTTAATGAGTGGAGTTAGGATTGGAGCATGGAGGCATACTGTGTATGGAATGTACATTCAATGAGCACCAACTGTGTATTGGTCCTAAAATAGGTTCGAGTGATTCAAAGATATACAAGATAAGTTCCCTACACTTAGGTGCTGAAATCATGTAAAAAAAATGTGAAAAGTGATAAGCAATGGAAAAAGTGATAAGATCCAGGTATGCATGGTTTAAACATGGCATCATCATTAATTATATGTACATTTATTGATGACTATAGTTCCAATCTTGAGGAATTGAAATATGATGGACCTATGGTCTTTCCCCTTATGGAGATTACAGTATCATAGGAATGATCAAATGTGGATTAAATTTTTTGTTTTGTTTTTAAAGATTTTATTTATTTATTTGTCAGACAGAGAGATAGAGAGCACAAGCAGGTGGGGGAGTGGCAGGTGGAGAGGGAAGCAGGCTCCCTACTGAGCAAGGAGCCTGATGTGGGTCTCCATCCCAGGACTCTGGGATCACTACCTGAGCCCAAGGCAGATGCTTAACTGATGGAGGAATGCAGGTGCCCCTAAAAATATTTATAATTTAATATGAAAAGAGGAAAATTCTCCAAGGAGGATTCAGATAAAGAAACTTAAAAGAAGGCAGAAAGCATTTCTTGTTTAGGGTCATTGACGGTTTTTTTGTTTTGTTTTGTTTTTTGCTTTTCCTATCATGCAGTTTGAGGGATGTCTTTAAAAGAGGAGGTGATAGTTGAGTCAAGTCTGAAAAAGGATTGAAGAGATTTTTGGTAGTTGGAGAGTAGAATAAGTGACTGAGGGGTTGTTAAGTGGTAAGAGTGGGGAGGATACATTTTAGGTTGAAGCATAAAAGTTGAATTGTTTGGTATAGAAGTTAACTTGAACTATATGCATTGTCATTGTGATGGTCAAAAACAGTCTAATTTTGGCAATTTGATATGATTTTACCTTATCTCTTGGAAGAGATACCCTTATCTCTTGGAAGAGCCTCTGTGGCTCTTCTGCACATGCATGCTCCCAAGATAGGGTAAAAAGCTACAGAAAAACCTGGGCTTCAGAGTCAGACACACACAGATGTGAATCCTGACTCTCTTATTTACCTTGGTCAAATCACTGAAGCCTCCTGAACTTGGTTTATTCATTCACAAAATAAGAATCATAATACGATTTTCAGTTTGTGGAGAGTAAACTAGATCATCACATACACAATTTCTAACACAGAATAGATATTCAGAAAATGTTAACTGTAGCACTGCAGAACTTTGACCTTAATCAGAAAAGTTATTGACAAATTGAACAAATCTCCAAGAAAACATCTGTAATGCTTTCTCTTACCCATTTCTTTTTTTCTCTTAACAATCCCTGTCCCCCCCCACCCCGGATGTATCCTCAACAGTAGGCTCTCTCCCTGCCAACTGTTTAGGGATTTCAAGTGCCAGTGAGCCCAGCTGCTGACATATGTTTGAATTGCTTCTTTTCTACTTAACCTTCTTGCCACAAAATTAGCAAGTTCAACTTCTTTCTTTAAGTTGCCAAGCATTTTGCACTTGGAATTTACTGTTATAAGAGGTGTGTGGATAATTGTTGGTTGTTTCTTCAGTGCTGTCATTATTTATGCAATTATTTGTAATACACACATTAACAGTTTATTTTCTGGGTCAATTGTAGAAATAACTCATGAAGGTAAATAGGAGGTTTTTTGTAACATTTTTCTTTCCAAGTTGTGCAATTATGTACAACAAATGGGATCAGTGTTTGGGGAAGAAGCAGATGCCTACACCTCACTGCAACACAATCTAGAAAGTTTAACTTCAGTGTTTAACATATTACTGTATTGCTAATAAGCCCTTACATAAGCATACTATTTTTCAGTATAAAAAAGGCTTTCTTGGGCATTACCTCAATTGAGGTATCAAATTGAAAGTATAACTGAAAGCTGAAGAGAATGGATTATCATAGTTTCATGTTGCCTATAGATAAACTGGGACTCCACAACATTAAATAGTTTGCTTAAGGCAACATCACTGGTAGATAATTGAATCTTTATTCTAGAGTATCCTTTCACATGGAGTATTCTTTTCTCATGCCCCCCACAACTTTTGGTATACATACACGTAGATATGTCTACACACAAAAATATATAATGCATTAAATACAAAATTTCAGTTTCAGAGTATTTTATTTTATAGTTTCATTCTGCCTCAGTTTAGGCAGGGTGTCTCTCAATAAGAAATATGTAGCTGCCATGTCAATGTATTGATTACTCATGTTCAAATCAGTGCTCAACCTTTTCAGTTCGGCTACTTTTTACTTTTTAACTACCACAGCTTAACAAAGCTAGATAACCAACACTATAAATCACCAGATATTTTAAATATCTTAGACATAATTTAGTTAGTGCATTACATAAATGTCTAAGCCACTGCCTCACTTTTTTTTACATAAAGTAGTGTTTCTTTTCAAGGGAGGTATTCTGGTTTCACTTACCAATGACTAAAGGAGTTGTATTATTTATTGAAGAAAGGAGTTGTATTATTTTATCTCTGCATCCTTTCATGACAAGTTTTAGGCAACCAGGGTTTGAGTTAATTGTTGTGTGACCTTCTGGAGTCTTCCTGTTCCTTAATTATAATAAATGGATCTTGCTCACTTCCAAATGATATGCTGACACCCACCAGAAACATGTTCCTGCCTCTATATATCTGTGTTAGCTATCTATACAAATGGCTAGCAGTCTTACAAAGGGACAACAAAAACTTAAGAATGTGATATGGTTTCTCTTAGAGGTACCCAATAAATTGCTTAATTATAAAAATGGTATACTTTTAGTGGAGGAATCTATTTTTTTTTTCTTCTTTACACCCTTAGCTCTTTGGAATAGGACTCTCGTTTGCCTTGCCAGGGTAGTTCATATCAGTGCAGCAATGATGGGACAGAATATCGCTATCCTGACTGATCAGAGGCTAAGAGATTCATGGGTCACCTCTTATTACTGGAGCTGGTTATGTTGCCTTGCAAGGACTTGGCTACAGTCATCTTCACTCATTCTGTACATCCAGAGACTGTTTTCTAAGCTTTCTAATACTTTCTTTTCTACTGAGGTAAACAGATTTAAGAAAATGATTTTCTTGTGTGACGACACTATTGCTCGCCAATTTATTCTACTTACAAAGAGGTTGATTCAGTAGCCTGCCAGTTGATTGAGACTGCCTAGTATTATTGTGAAGATTAAATGAGTTAATACGCCCAAAGTGGTTTGAAAAGCTATTGGCCCATAGAGTACTCTCAGTAATGTTCGCTAGCATCATCATCATCATGGGAAACTAGACCTTGATTCTGGACCACATCATCAGGCCCTTCAGATTCAAGAAAGGAGAAAAGTCCCATTTAGCTTCCTAAACACAAGCTTACCTACCAACAAACTTTACTAATGTCCCAAACACTTCATTTCTCATCTGACTTTTGTCCTTATGAAGATAATTCTTTGTCCTGGAACCTGAGGATAGGTGGGTAGCTGGATATTCAGACATTCAGATATTCAGCTGCTAAATCTTAACCAGAGTTATTATAGTAGAATTCCTAATATTTGGAAAAAGTATCCCTAGATTTTATTGGCAACTAAAGAATACTAGTGTCGGTGATAATGGTTCAAAGGTTAGCAGATGACATCTCAGTTTCCAGTTTAATTTTGATGAGGGAAGGAGGAAAAGATTGATTCGGCACAGCTCAGCATAACTGTTTGAAACAAAGCCATGCCCAACTGAAACAAAGAACAAGATGGTGGCCAAGCTCAGGTGTTGTGTTCCCTGGTAATAGGGAGACAATTTAAGAAAAAGGCTATTACAAAAGACAAAGTTACTTAAAAAGATGCAGAGCTTACATTTTTGTTTCTGACCAATACTTGTCCTGTCCCCACATAAACTTCCATAAAACTATATAATAGAGCTAATCCTCTGGCTGTCTTACTCCAATATGAAAAGTAGCCAAACTTGCTAATATTTCCATGCTTTAGAAGCTACACAAATTGCTAGCTATGCCATCTCTTTTTAAGTTGTTCCTCTTTTTCCCTATTATTTTCATAGCCAAGGTCACTTAAGATTCACTTCATGTTGCTAAACAATTCATAGTTATATGGTAAAAACAAAAATAAATGGAAGTATAATCAAGTGTAGCATTTAGGGAATACTCTTGGCTTTTTTAATTCATTAATTAAGGAAAGCTCACCTTTGAATTATAGTACCAGTCAGTTTGCCAAGATGGTTCATTAAAGCCCAAATCTTATTATATATTACATGCTTTATGCTTTTCACACAAACTTATTATACTGCTCAGAGAAGGTGATCTCTGAAAGCACATTAGACTAATGTTCCTGAAACACTGGCTAATGTAAGTTTTATTGGATTGCTGTAACCAAAAAAGGTCACCTAATGATTTCTTCCGATAATGATTTACTAAAAGGAAAATATAATTAATTAGTTATTGTTAAATGTTTGACCTTGAAATACCGTGTGATTTGTTGAGATTAATGTTTTATTACTACAAATAGAGAAGAGAATCAAACAACCTTTCAGTATTGTTCTTTCACATGTCCTATCTAGTGTAATGGCAGCTGTCACTTATTGAGTGCTTACTATGCACAAAGTACTGTGCTAAGCACTTTAACTCATCACCACATTTTATCTTCACAAGCCCTCATGGAGGTTATTACTGTCCTGATTTTCAGATGAAGTTGGGACTTGGAGAGGTCAAGTCATTTAGGAAAATCACCCAGCTATTTAGTGACAAAGTCCTTGTTTGAACCCGGATGGGTGGATACAAAGTTCTCACGCTCTACTGTACATACATACCTCTTGATTCCTCAAGGTAAGCAATCATTTGTGGGTGGGAATATGATGGGATTTTCTTCCCATTCTTTTCCCACTAATTTAACTGATGTCCAAATCATATTTTGGAGCAATGGCATTCATGAAAGAGTCAAAGAGTTAAAACTTTGAAGTCAACTGTACTAGTTCAAATCCTAATTCTACCACTTGCTGCCATTTGGCTTTGAACAAGTTGTTTAAGCTCTTCAAGCCTTTTCTCTTTCTGTAAATAAGGAAACTATGAGTCTGGTTTGAAGATGAGAAAATATCTAAAATGCTTATGACAGAGCTTTGTTTAAGTCTATTCATTTAAGAGGAACCTGGGTAGCTCAGTCAATTAAAGGTCTGACTCTTGATTTTGGCTCCCGTCTTGATATCTGCAGGAGTCTGCTTCTCCCTCTCCCTCTGTCTGTGCTCTTCCCCTGCATTCCCTCTCTCTCTCTCTCAAATAAATAATTTTTAAAAATCTTTAAAAAGAAGTCTACTCATTTGGAAGTTGAAAGGTGTGTGTGTGTGTGTGTGTGTGTGTGTGTGTGTGTGTAATAAAGCAATACATAAAGTATATATATTTGTATTTATTTTTTCTATCAGGTATCACTTGGTAAGTAAATTTAAATTAGATCTATCTTTATTCAGAACCTATCGAAGAAGGTGAAACTACTCTGGTGTACAAAGATATTACAGATAATACTTTGTCAACTATATTCAGGCAGGGATTGAATATCCTACATCATCTAGGCCTTTCAGTAGTAATTTCATCAGCTGGTCTGGACCTTAAGGGAAAACCAAAATCAAAACAAGGAGATTGAAACTTTTTAACATCTCATTAACTAGTCACTAGATTCAGGCTGCCTACCCTAGTCACACACACACAAAGAAGGAACATAACTTTAGTTGAGGTACCTCTCTTTGGCCAAGAGCAATTCTCAGAGGGAGCCTAACTCTGAGCCATCAGCAGCTACTATCACTGGCTGGTGGGGCAGTGAAAGAGAGCCCTGTTCCCAAAGGAGAGATCTAAACTGCAGACTACAGTGTCCACTACACATGGTTTCTTGTAACTATTAAGCATACATGCATGCAACATTTTTGCTGTTCCTACCCTTGCAAGAGTTTTGTGGATCAGCCACTTATCATTGTCTTTTTCTGTATTTTCCTGCCCTCCATTGTTTGATCTTTGTTCTTAAGATTGATTCTTTCTGAGACTTTTAATTCATTGTCATGTGCAATATTTATTGTTATTTTACATAATTTTTGGTTAAAGTCTGATTTCCTACTTTATTATTTTTTGTAATTTCATTTAATTTTTTTTCAGTGTTCCAAGATTCATTGTTTATGCACCACAACCAGTGCTCCATGTAATATATGTGCCACCATACTCACCATGAGGCTCACCCAAGCCTCTACCCCCTCCCCTCCAAAACCCTCAGTTTGTTTCCTACTTTGTGTTCCCCTTCTTACTACTGCATGCAGGACTTTTACTCTGCAGTCTGAGGGCACAAGAAGGTTAATAATTTTCATACAACACCTCAATCATGGCAAACCCTAGACTTAGACAAAAACCACAACAACATTCAATAGTAAAGACATATATGAACATACACACAAAATGATCATAAATCACATAGTTTTGTTTTGAAATATATATTTTAAAGAAGATATATATTTAAAGAAGAAATATATATTTAAAGAAATATATATTTAAAGAATACACATATATTTGATTGTATATAATCGACCATGAACAAATGTCCATTAAGTGGGCAAAGTATTTACCAGATTATCAAAATTAAAATCTCTAGTGAGAGATCAAAGGGCATCTATGCCTCAAAATCTAAGGAGGACTCATTACCTATGTTGTGTCTTGGCCAAGAAAGCAACGTCTAAAAGCTAATCATTAAGAAACCTCAGACAAATGAAACGAAAAATGTTCTATTAGAAAAAAGGAGGGTGAACTATAATCTTCAAAAATGTCAGCATCAAAGTCAATGAAGGACTGTGGTAATAGACAAGATTAAAGGAGGCTTGAGAAGAAATGTTCTACCTGGCCCTAGACTGGAGGAGAAAGAAAGTCCTAATGAGGACATTATTTGGCCTACTGAAAATATTAGAATACAAACAACAAATTAGACAGTAGTATTGTATTCATGTAAAATTAATTGATGTTGATAGCTATACTGGGGTTATATAAGAGAACATCATGATTCTTAGGATATGCATATGAAACCAAGGCTTCATTTACCATTTCAGGCAAAAGGCCACTTCTTTAACTATTAGCTCTCCTGTTACATTCATACAATTTTTAGCCAGATAGGTAAGAAATTGTATCTGTTTCTTATAACCATTAAGCACACAACAGCTATATCAGGTTGCCTTAGAATTAGTTCCAAGGTGTGCCAGGCAGCCATCACCCACACCACCCAGGGGAAACAGACATGGTAGTGATGTGTACATTCATACAGGGAAGTGACCTGCAAATACTTTGAATGTAGCAAAGGACAATGCTAGAGCATCTCAAGGAAACAAGAAGAACCCTTTATAACATAATGCTTATGAGTAATGTACTATTAAAAACAACAACAATAAAGAACTTCTAAATATAATGGAAGAGAATTTTTCCCATTTCATAAAAGATGCTCACCAGAAACTATGCCACATTAATTCTAGGGAGTTGGATGGAGAATGAATACACACACACACACACACACACAAACACACATACACACATGCACGTATACATGTTTCTTTCTATTTGCGTTTTCTACAAAAAGATGTATGTTAATAATTAGATAACTTTATAAAGAAACTGTCCTAATTGGAGTACATTCATAGTTTTTCACCAGCACCTGATTTTCAGTGCTAATCTATTTTATATAAATAACTTCTTTCAAATCTTTGTGATATTAAATGCTTTATGAGCAAATGTATATTTACAAAGTATAGTGTTAGTCTAATGTTAAACTCATTTTATACCATTGTTTTCATAGATCCTTTTAGTAATTTCCTTTTTTCCTGATTTTTTATTTTAAATATGATGGCAAAATATCTTTTTCCCCAAAAAACACATTTTCTGAGAATATTTAACTATCTGGCATAGCTTAGCATATCTTCACCTTGCTCTATACTTATTATCCTTTGGAACATTATATAGAGAGAGATTCAATATCCTTTAAATTTTGTTTCATCATTTTTGAAATTTACCGCCACAGAGGATGGTTGAATCAGAATAATTCCATATATTTAAGGTGCTGTTTTAATGCCTAGATCTTTTTAAGTCCTGATTTTGTGCTCCGCCGCTTGCCGGGAGCCGGCCCCTCCCCCGAGGGTCTATCTTCCCGTCGCGTTGGATTCACTTCTCCGCTGGTCCTACCTTTTAGAAAGTGGTCGATTTTCTGTTTCTAGAATTGTTGTTTTTTTTCTCTTCGATCTCCTTTTGGATTCATAGGTGTTCGGAATGGTTTGATAGGCTATCTAGCTGATCTCCTGCTGCCTGATGTCGTCTCAGCCTGCTACTTCTCCGCCATCTTGCAACTGGGCAATGCCTAGATCTTTTTAAATTATCATTAAAGTTAAACCTTTATTTTTTTTCAAAATGCAACTTCTTATGGAACATTTCTATTTAGTTTTGCTTAAAAAGTTTAAAGACATTCATATTTTTACTTCCTGGGGAATTTCTTCAAATTTGTCACTGTTAATTGTATCTTATAATTTTATTTATCTATGCTGAATTCCTAAGATTTCAATATTTGATATATTTTTCTGTCTTCTATATCTATTAGCTCTCTTGGTACTTTAATCTTTGTCACGGTTTTATTTTTCTTCTGTATTCTCAAGAGATTTCTCTGTCTCTTCTCTGCATTAATGACTAGACTCTGTAGCCTCACACTGGCTTTCTTGATACTGGTAATATAATTTTATATTTCATGCACACTTTAAAATAAGTTTGATGCTGTTGACTGTTTTCTTAGGATTTTTTTTTTAAACAGACAAACATTGTCCTTTTATTACAACCTCTCTTTAATCCTTTATCTGTTTCAAAAAGTAATTTAATTTTGTCTTCTATTGAAAATGACTATTTTTCTTGAAGTGTATGCTGATTTCTTTAGAATATACTCCCTCTTAATTTTTAGCATTCTAAAGGTTCTTTTATTTTTTCCATCATTTTTTTCCCAAATAAGGCCTATGATAGAGATAGACAAACAAAGTTCCCCAATAGACAGGGCCTAAGGATTACTCTTAAATCTTCTACCCCGACATTTTAATTCTCATGGAACCTATCTTAGTGGATAAGGTGAATTAGAAGATGATTTAGGAGCGCCTGGGTGGCTCAGTGGGTTAGAGCCTCTGCCTTCAGTTCAGGTCATGATCCCAGGGTCCTGGGATAGAGTCCCGCATCGGGCTCTCTGCTCGGCAGGGAGCCTGCTTCCTCCTCTCTCTGCCTACTTGTGATCTCTCTTGCTGTCAAGTAAATAAATAAAAATCTAAAAAAAAAAAAAAAAGAAGAAGATGATTTAATGGGCATAATACTGAAGTGGGAGGGAAGAGTAACAGTTTCTTATTGGGGTACTCACAAGCTGACTTTTCACATGCCATGTCTTATTTTCATGGCTCTGATTTCTTATTCACTTCACAAGTACATTCAGCTCAGTTGCTAAGTTGCATTCATGTTCTAGAAATCTGAACCTAGTATTTTCTTTCTTTCCTGTTTGCATTTAAGAAAGATCAGAGGGGAAAAAATGTTCTTTTAAGAGTTCAATCTTCTGCAAAGGCAGGTTGTAAAGAAAACTCATATAATATTGGGGCATCTGGGTGGCTCAGTTGGTTAAGTGTCTGCCGTTGGGTCAGATCATCACCTCAGGATCTTGGGATTGAGCCCCAAGTCAGCTCCCCGCTCAGTGGAGAGTCTGCTTTTCCTTCTCCCTGTGTTCCTCCCCTTCCCCACCACTTGTGTGTTTGTGTGCTCTCTCTCTCTAATAAATAAATAAATTCTTTAAAAAGAAAAGAAAACGTACATAATGTTAATAGCTACTACCTATTGAAGCAGAGAATTATAAGTATTCTATACTTCTAATAGGATCTCCTAGATGTAATCATGTAACTAGGCTATGATCATGGCAAGTACAAATTATACTCTAGGGACCTTTAAAAAAAATCTACATTTATTTCTTTGAAGTTTTGTTCTATAAGATGATCTACTTAACTACTTTACTAAAATAACTGGATTTATTCTTTGAAGAGAAAAAAAATGTTAGTAGATGTGTTTTTCTTTTAACCATGTCTATAGCTTAAAGCAGAGTTTCATGTGCCCAGCATTCATATATTATCATTATAGATGTGAACTGGAATACCACACACTTACTAATTCACTTAATAGTTCAGATATTAAGTTCATACTAAGCCCTTGCCCAGTATTAGCTACTAAGATACAGAGATGAGAAGATACAACATCTGCTTTCAAAAAAGCCCAAGGGCTAAAGAGATAAATAGCAGACAAATAAAGTATCTATTATATGGTGTGGTGAGTTCAATATAGGTGGATAAGAAGTGTGTCAAATCTGGCTTAAATTTAGGCAAGGTTTTTATATTTGATAAAGTTCCCTGCATCTTAAAACGTGAGGAGGAATTGTAAAAATAAAGTGAGTTGGTAGGATGGGTGAAGGTCATACAATGTAAAGGGAGTAATAGATGTGATACAGTGTGGCATATTCTGAGATCCATGAATAGAGAATAGGCCAAAACTGGAAGGACAAGTCAAGACCTTATTTCCCTTTTTAGGAATTACAACTTTGTTTTAACAGAAAATGATGATAAGTGAATGCTTTTTAATTGAAAAAGTAGCAGGTCAGATTTGCATGAAAACTACATCTAGTCATTCAAAATGCCTCAAATAATCTGTGAGACCAATTTTTATATGCACCAGAATTTTTCTCAGTCCCTTAGCCATGGAATTCATGCCTCCTTTAATAACAGTCTAACCACCAAATATATAGTCAGATAATGCCAAATTTTACCTAAAAAGATCATATGTCAGCTTCATAAAGATTGTTTATAAAAAGGAAATTTATAATCTCCTTAGTCATATTTTTATATTATGAACTTCTTGAAAGCAAGAATTGCATTTGACACATATTTTTCTGTCTTAAACATGGTGATTTATATATATCTATATACATATAGATATATATATCTGAATGCATGACTAAGAAATAATGAAATACAACAGGAATAATTTAGAGATCTACAGGAAGCTAGTTTCAGCAATTTGATTTTATCCTATATTCTATTTCATATTCATTGGAAACCTCTCCCTTCTGTTAGCACAGCATTTGTTTTTGTCACATGGTTTATCAATGTTGCTAATGAGCTGCCAATTCTTGTGCAATTTAGGAGGAAAAGGCAGAGAAGGACTGTTCAAAGGAATATGCCTCAGTGATCATGCCTATTTGTTTTATACGTCTCTGGTCCTGTAGCACAGAAACGTTTTATGTGAAGTTATCACAGGATCATTGAGTATGGCTGTGAGTGGTTTATGACTTCATTAAAAATTACTGGTATAGTGTTTTACAAGTATTCTTTCTCTTTATAAAGGCAAGATTTTAGTGAAGGAAGTCCTAGGTTAGCACAGCATCACTTAATATAATGGGGAAAATATACACATCCCCATACACAACATGGGACCTCCAGTCACAGGGTTGAATGTTAGTTTTGCTATTTACTAATTGTGTAATGTTAATCCAGTTGCTTCACATTTTTTATCTCATCTATAAAATTGGAATAATGCTTGCTTCTGAGGGTTTTAGTCAATGATAAAATAGAGATAACATAGTTCAAGCATTAGCTGAATCCTTGCATATGGAAGGTTCTTAAAAATATTGTTTTTTCTTCTTTTCCTGTGATGATGAGTCATATTGTATTTTCCTAAATCTTACACTGAATTTCAAAGGATATACCTGCATATTTCCAGAGTTTTTCTTAATCTTGTGGTCCTAATTTATCCAATTTCTTTCATGAAGCTTTGTCTTACTAAAAGTGTTCATTTTTTTTAAATCAAAGCTTGTATCACACTATTAAGATCTTTAATGCATACTTCTTGTAACTTAATGATTTACACTACTACAGCCTTAAGTAAAATTTAAATGCTTGAGGTGAGAGACCAATTTGATTAGAGCTTTCTCCTTTTCCCAGATTATTAGGTAGCCTTAAATTGCTTAAAGATTCATGATTATGTATTTAGAGTGTTTGTTGAACTTTAAAATAGGCTGAGACAGAGATAATAAAGCTTACAAAATACTCCATTTGTCACTCTTCCATTTCTAAGCTCCTTCCACTTTGATGATGCTATTTGACTGTTTTGACCAATGAACTAAGAATTGAGTTGTGTGTCACTTCTGCCTTGGGGTAGGGACATAACCAACTTTGAGTTTTCAGTCTCTACTTTCCTTTACCTTGATATTTGAAAGGCTGCAATTCCCAGATGGTATAGCTTACAAAGTGCTAGAAACTCATTCTGGTTCACTTAGTCACCAGGTGGACTAGATCTTCTATTCTCACTCCTCTAGTCTCTTGTAACCCTCAATAAACATACACTGTGAATGACACAGATATTTATTGTGTTAATCCACTGGAATTTTGTATCTAAATTGTTACTGTCTTATAACTTTGTCTATCCAAATTAATACCTTACTAAAAAATACCTTCCTTCCAGGAAAGAAAGAAATTACTCCTCTGCCATTTCTGGCAAATGTATTAGAATAAACACACGCGCGCGCGTGCACACACACGCACACAAACAAAGCCAAAAGCCAACAACACATAAAAAAAATTGCCCCAAAATAATCTATGTCCAAAAATAATTTTTATGCTAACATTAGGTAACAATTGAGAGGATATTTCTCTTTGTTTTTAAATCTCTAGAAAATTTTACTATTTACTGTGATATTTCAACTCATTATAACAATCACTTGGGATATTTCTTAAAGTATAAGGTATTCTGAATCTCATGCCTAAATAATTACAATTTCCAGGGGAGACTCTAGAGAATATTACATTAAAAAAAAACACCACCATAGGTTAATCTTACAGTAAGGAAACTTTGAAAAATGTTCTACTGTGAAATGGAGGGTGAGGGTTGAGTTTTGATGAATGAGTTGCTAAAAAAAAAAAAAAAAGGCACTTTGGGCAACCAGTCTATATAGACAGTGCTAATTGTGGTCTAAAAGGTCAGTGAAAGAAGACAGTCTCCAAATAATAAATTCTGAAACCTTCAGCATAAAAAAATACTGTGACACCATATTACAAGCATATAGCAATGCTTTGAAGTTTAAAATGCACTTTCACGTCTATTCCCTCATTTCATACTATTTCTCTATGGTTAAATAATACTATTATCTTCAGTCTATACATAGGGAAACTGAGGCTCTGGTACACTGTGTTTTGCTTCAAGTTCACACAGCTGAAAGGCCTTTCTAATAAAGTCTGTTTTAATAGAAACCTCAAGATAGGCAGGCTTTGAGATGATTAAAAAAAAAAAAAAGGTAGGATGTTAGGAACAAATTTACAGTAGTGTAAAATACTGAGTCTTATGGTCTTTAAAATCCTACTCTTTCCCAGTTTGGGGCATTGTCTTTGTCTCAGTCAGGACTAAGAATTCTTCAAGTGGTGTATGAAAATTGCTAAGATTTCCTGAAGGCAGTTTGTAGAGTGGTGAAGAATGTGAACGCTAGAGATAGACTGAGTTCAATTACTGATTCCATCCCTTAGCTACCATGTGACTTTGATGGGGTTGTTTGACCTTTCTGTGTCGCAGTATCATTGTGTGAAGGAATGATAATAATCAATCCTGTATCCTTAGATTGTAGTGAGGATTAATTAGACAATAAATGCAAAGCACTCAGAAGAGAGAATAACATGTAGTAAATACTCAGTAAGTGTTGGTTCTTTCATAGTTGGAGACATTAGCAGATTCTATCAAAAGCTTTTTTCCCATGCAATTTTTTCTTTTATTTCTAGTTTTGAGATATAATTGACATATACCATTGTGTAAGTTTAAGCTGTATGATGTATTGATTTGATACATGTTATATTGTGAAATGTTCCCCACAGAAATATTAACCCATCCTTCACATTACTGCCATTTTGTTTTTGTTACGGTGAGAATGTTAAAGCTTTACTCTCATAGAAACTTTCAAGTATACAACACAGTATTGTTAACTACAGGCACCAAGCTGTACATTAAATCCCCAGAACTTATTCATTTTACAACTAGAGCTTATACCCCATCTAGCAGTGGAAACAAGACCCAGTTATATTTCCCACAGTAGTCTGATCCCTAATGCCTTGTTCACAATAGCACCCTGAAATCTGATGAATCATGATGAACCAAGAAGGGTGCATAGTGTTCAAACTCTAGTCTGCATTAGAATCATCTGGAGACCTTGCTAAAACACAGATTGCTGGGCTCTGCCCCCAGAACTTCTGATTCTCTAAGTGTGGGTGATACTGATGCTGCTGGTTTGGGATTACACTCTAGAGCTAAATGAACAATCAAATCAGATTATGCAAGGCTTTGGAAAGAAGTTTCAGGAATCTGGGCTTTCTATTGAGGAGTTAGGTGATGATAGAAGGCAAAGATATTGAATGACCACTACCTTGTATTAGTATTTTCTTAAATGGTAAATGTAGATTTGCTTACTGATATTTTTCCAAGCTTCCATATTATGTTTTACCTTCTCAGACAATCATGATACTAATCTGTCATCGTTCTAATACCCTGTATCACTATTGTGTGATTTGGTGTCTCTCCATCCTTAGGACAATGATTCTGAAATTTTAGTGAGAATAAAAGTTACCTGACTTATTAAATGCAAATTCCTGGAACTTTCTGGCACATCTGACTCAATTGTTCTAGTAGAGAGTGCAGGGCAATTTTTTTTTTTCTAGTGCGCACACTTTGATTTGATTCAGGTGATTTGTGAACAACACATGAAAATTGCCATAGGTTTTTGCTCAAATTTCACCTGCTATTGAAGCAAAAATGTTACCTTTTTTCATTTAAAAAAAATATGTAATTTTTATTTTTAGGTGACCTTTCAGTCCAATTTGTTACATTTCATTAAAATCTGCTTGGTCTACTTCTTTTTCCAATTTCAGCATTTGTTATAAGGCATTTATAGAAAAGTGACTTGAAAGCAATTTAACCACAAGCTCAGCCAAATTAATTTAGGGAGAGTTTAGTAAACAGCCTTTGCTTTCTGTACTTAAGTGATCAATTTCAACACCTGCTTTTCCTTCCAGATGGAGTTAATTAACATTAAAATTATTGCCTATAGCAGAGACTTTTTTTTTGATAATTCACAGCCCCCAAGCTGCAATCCAGATTCCTACATTTCTAAAAATTAAAACAACAATGATCATCTCTATGTGAAGTAAATTCATCATTGGACTATTTGAAGGTATGCACATAAGTAAGACCTTAGGGAGAAAAACACTAACAGGTATAAAGTGGGCACTGTATGCAGACATCTTTACATGTACAATCCACACAGCTCTCTTGAGTAGTTTTATCCTACCACCCATTTTATATATAAAGAAGCTGAAGATCAGAAAAGTCTTGTAGCTTTTGAGAAGTTCCAGGATGAGTAAATGGTAGAACCAGAATATAAAACCCTGTTTAATAAAGATCATGCTCTTTCCACCACATTGGTGTTGGTTTGCAAAATAGCCACCCACACAAAGGGTAAGGAAAAGACCAAAGAAAGAGGCAGGCCACTCCAGACTGCTAGGAGTCAGATTTAATAAACAAGAGAACTCACATGGAAGGCTTGTTTTGGGTGGCGACAAGACAAGTAGACCTTTTGTTTTGGGTGGCAACAAGACAAGTAAGTAGACCTCTCGACCCACCTGAGAGAACCTTAAGAGGTTTCCATAGAGGCCTTAATTGGGGTCAGTCATGTTTACCTTCCAGATGGTATCAACAATGCATTACTCTCTAAGGCTGTATCCTTATAATGACTCCAGCCGTGGGACCAGTGGACAGAGCATATATTTCAAGGACAACAGAGGGGGTGAGGAGCCTCTGATTTCCTGGATCTGGCTCAATCGGCAGTCATACCCTCTCAGTGACCTCCTCCAAAAACTTTACTGGTCTTAGACAGACATAAATTTAAAAAGAAATTCCTTAGGAGTGTGAGGTAAAGTATTTGGTTGGGTTCGTTTATACTGAGATTAATGCTACCTTTTAAATATCACAAATTATATGCACACATACATATGTATATAAAATATATATGAAGTTCTGGTGTCATGTGACAGTTAAATATTCTATTCTTTTTCACAACATGCACTGAGTGCTTACTGTGTGGCCGACCCTGGGCTAGGGATTGAGAGATCAAAGACAAAAATAATAAGATTATTGCAATAGAGTTTACATGCAATAATGAGATACATAGAAAATGCTTTCTGTTCAAAAAGACAAGGGAATCCAGTGAAGAAATGGTTATTTTAGGAATAAGCTGTTGCCCTTGATACTTCTTATTAAATCTTTTCATAATCCTTATTTTAATGAGATATTTAACTCTTTTTGAGATGTTGCTTTATAAGTAAGTTTGGGACAGATAGTCATTTAGCTTTTTTTTCTCCCACTGACTCTTGTGGTAATAATCTCACTCATTTAAATGTTACAACCCAAGAAATTTAAAAAGATGAAGACCTGAATGACTGATACAGTTAGGAAAATTGTCTCTCACCATCTTTTCATGACAGGTCCTAGGCTTGCCTTACAGAAAATAGTAGCTTTTATCTGTAAAGAATTATATGGCGATTGAAACTATCGGGGGGGGTATCATTAAAATCCCATTCTAAGGAAGATATGTGGTCAATATTGGGAGATACACAGGTATATGAATTTATATATACATACAAATACACATGTACACACAGTCAGTTCCCACTATTTGCTGTAATTTTGTTCTGTAGTGACCACAAATACTATACTAGCAAATACTAAACCACTGTTCCTAGCGAAAACATAGAGTTCAGTTCTCTGAACCTCTGGTCACAATATTTTTGTCTGCTGATCAATGGATAACCTTGTTTTATGTGTAAAGACCCCTTATTACATATTGTTGATTCATTAACACTAACTCACAGTTACCATCACTGTAATTCATGTTTGAACATGAATTATCTAACTTATGTATCTTCTCCATAAGGCACATCACAGCCTTGATACCACTTTAGCCCTACATGTGGGGCCCATTTTAAACAGTGAAATCACCAATAAAAAGCTCAAAAATTAGAAAACATGGCACTAAATAGACCATGAAAAGGACACACTTGTTACCAGTAGGAGTGCTGATTGTGCCTTGTTCAACTGTAGCTGGGAACAGGCTCACTAGTCACTGGGAGACTCAAAATTCTCACCACTTTGCACATGTCTGCAAATGACTGAAAGTCTCATATATTGATTTGGGATTACATATATATTTCAGCTAGTATGCAAATTTATAAACACAATCCACAAATAATGAGGATAGACACACATTCTCTCTCTGTATGTATCACTTAAACATTTAAAATGTAGTAATAGCCCCAGTGAGAGCAATATACACCCCCAACACACACTAGAGAATGTTTTATCTTTGCTTTTAGGCATATTTCATTTGGGAAGAATTGGCTTAAAGTAGCTCAATCCCCTATTGTATGTGCAGTGAGTAAGGGGAAGTGTTCTGATATAGTCAGGGATATTGCTCAAACACTGGCTCTGGCTGGCAAGCCTGTTTGAAGCTTTCTAGCACTTACCAAACTCTCTAAGGTATTCTATAACTTAAAGAGGGAGGAGTTAATTAACTCTTAGATTCGTATAATGTAGAACTTGGTATTTTGTTTTGTAGAATTGCTCTCAACACTTAAGTATTAAAAGCAGTAGAGCAAAGGAAGGCTATTCAATTGACAGGTTGTTTGGTTTTTGTTTTAATCCAAACATTAAGGAAATAAGCTAGGATTAGTCAATGCCTACTGTATCACTGAGCTGTAACTGTGCAACAAAGCATCCTCAAACTCAGTGACTGAAAAGACCAACTGTTGGTTCTTACAAATATCTTGTGGTTGGTTGGGGTTCTTCTGGGCTCTGACTGGGCAGCTCTGCTTTGGAGTGAAGTAGCTGAAGCTACTCTGCTTCCAGTTGCAGGTCAAGGGTCTGAGGAATGTGCTCTGCCCCAGAACGCTCTCATTTTCAGGGGAATCCAGGAGAGAGGTGCAAAAGGAAAAGCAGAAATGCCCAGCCTTTTAAGGACTAGCCTTAGAATCATCACACTGGCACTTGTGCCTCATTCTACAGGCCAAAGTAAGACACAGGACTCAACCCAAAGATGAGCAATAAAGAACTAGACTTTTCCTCTTTAGAAGAAGCAACTACAAAATTACATGGCAATGGGTGTAGCTGTGGGGTAGGAGGAAGCATTGGAGCTAAAAATTCAATCTACCACACCTGCTATGTTTGTCATGGAGCTGATACTGTTCAATAGGCCTTAACAGATGTAATACATTCTTTCTCCCTCCCCACCTCTTTGTGTTTGTTTCTCTAGTAATTATGTTTATGACCCCAGTTATATAATGAGGATACTGAAGATTAGAGGGTCAAAGTAAATTGCTCAAATTTACTTAGTGAAAGAGCCAGCTTTCACATAAAGAAATCATAAGACATCAGACTTGAGCTCTTAAGCATCTCACTATTTTGTTGAAAGAGATGTCTAATACATAGTAGGGCCAGAAATCAACCCCACAGTTGCCTTTCTTCAAAGTTCATGTTTTATCACACCATGAAACAGGTATTATATAAAAGAGAAACTTTAATGGAAAGAGCTCACATATTAACACACAAGTTCCTTCCCTGGTTCTCTCAGAACCTGTATCTAATATGCCAGGATATCTTCACATTTCTAATATCTTTAAAATATATCAATAATCAGTTGTTTCTCATCATTTCCGTTGCTGCTACCATGGTCCACGACACGACCATCTTTCTTGAGGATTACTGCAGTAACTTCCTAACTCCTGTCCCTGCTTACACCCTGCCTAAAACCCAGATCTATGCTCTATAGCAACCAGGATATTTCTCTTAATAAGAATTAATTTTTGGTCAAAACCCTGTAATGGGAGGGGATGAGTTAAGATGGCTGAGTAGCAGGGAGACCCTGGGCTTGCTTGCCTCATCCTTCGAAAACAGCTAGACCAAAATCAAATCATTTTGAACAACTAGGAAATCAGTCTGAGGATTAAGAAAACAGTCTTCACAATTGGAGGGAGAGGACCATGGCAGATGCGAGGTTTGGAGACCTGATTTGGGTGAGAGAAAAGCAGTAGTGCTGGGGCGGGGAGGGAGACCTTTTATAGAATTCAGGGAGAGAGAGCAGTGTGTAGGGTTCATGAAAGATGCTGTGGTGTGCAGATTCCCTGGGTTTCACTGGACATTCCCCTTCCTGGAATAAATTTGGAAGAGGGCATATTGTCTCTCCAGGGACAAAGGACCCACTGGGCACCACTGAGAAGCTATTCAACAGCAGGAGACAGAGGCGTGCACAGATGGCAGATAACCTTTTTTGCAGCTTCTTACTGTGCATCACCATCAACTCCAGGCACCTCTGTGGCTATATGACTGCTTTTCTGGTACATAATGTTGCCAGCTCACCATTAAGAGGCTCTCCTCTAGGGGCACCTGGGTGGCTCAGTCGTTAAGCGTCTGCCTTCAGCTCAGGTCATGATCCAGGCATCCTGGGATCTAGCCCCACATCAGGCTGCTTGCTCAGCGGGAAGTCTGCTTCTCCCTCTCTCACTCCCCCTGCTTGTGCTCCTTCTCTCGCTGTGCCTCTTTCTCTGATGAATAAATAAATAAAATATTTTAAAAAAAAGAGGCTCTCCTCTAGCGGAGGGGACAGGTCTGTACTTTGATGGGTCCTGTAGGTTTAGGGGTTTTGAGTCCCATCTCTCAGCCAGAGAAAAAATACAGGAGAACTGTGGTACCAGGCATACTGATGGCCTGGACACAGACAGTTTGAGGGCAGGGACCTGATGAAAGCCTGAGACACAGGAGGGGAGATGATTTGCTTCTCTGAGGCCTCTTGAGCATCTGTGGCCTCCAGTTCCCCTCCCTGAGGTCAGAGGGTGGGATGACACCATCTTCCATGCCCCTCCCCACCTCCATGAGCATGATGGGACTTCACAGAGAAAGACAGTACCTCCAGTGGAGACTGGAGGTACTTAAACCAAATCCTGAACCCTGTGCCCAGCAAGAGCATTTTACTGGGGCAGGTCTGACTGTGAACCAGTGCAGCCAGCCCCTCCCTCAGAAGACAAACACAGGCCCCCCACATGTACCAAGTCTACTGATCATAGAGTGCTCCACAGTACCAGCTTCACTTCTGGTGGAAATATGGCTAGGATTTTTTTTAACTTTAAAAAAAAAAAACTTTTTAATTGTTTTTCTTTTTTCTTCAGAATCAGGCTTACAGTTTTTATTCACTTGTAGTTCTGTTTCCTTGTTTTTTTGAATTAGGCTTCTCTCTCTCCTTTTCTTTTTCCTTCCTTTCTCTTTCTTTGGAATTAAGATTATAGATTTTTTCTTTACTTTTTTTGTTCCTTTTCTTTTCTTTTTTCCTTGAGTCAGCTTTAAAGCCCACCTAGTTGAAGGTCCATAGACTCCCCACTGCAAGCAAGGAGGAATTCTGAAGAGGATTGACCTGTGGGAAAGAGCAGCCAAAACACAACAGCAAGTGCACACAGCATACACCAGAAATACTCCCTGAAGTGTCAGACCCTGGACACTCTATGACCCCATCTTAATATAGTATCACTCTCATGAGCAGGAAACATAACAAGCTTTCATAACATGCAAAAGACAGAAACCTAGACATAATGACAAGATGGAGGAATTCTCCCAAAAAGAAAGATCAAGAAGAAATCACAGCCAAGGATTTGCTCAAAACAGGTAAAAGCAATATATCTGAATAGGAATTTAGAACGACAGTCATAAGAATACTAGGGCTTGAAAGCCTTGAAGGCACCAGAGAACCTCATGTTGCAGAGATAAAAGACCTAAAAACTAATAAGACTAAAGTAAATAATGCTATAATTTGAGATACAAAACTGACTGGATATAATCACAATGAGGATGGAAGAAGCAGAACAAATAGGTGATACAGAAGATAAAGGTATGAACAATAATGAAGCTGAAAAGAATAAGGAAAGAAAACTATTAGATCATAAATACAGACTTAGAGGGCTCAGCAATTCCACAAAGTGCAATGATATGCATATCATAGGTGTTCCAGAAGAAGAGAAGTGGCGAAAAAGGGGCAGAATATTTTGAACAAATTACAGTTGAGAATTTTGCCTAACCTAGGGAAGGAAACAGACCTTCAAGTCCAAGAGGCACAGAGAATTTCCCTTAAAATCAGCAAAAACAGGTCAACACCAAGACATGTCATGGTGAAACTTGGAACATACAATTATAAAGAGAATTCTGAAAGTAGCTGGGAACAAAAAGTCCTTAAGTACTACAAAGGTAGTCCCAGAAGATTAGCAGCAGAGCTGTCCAAAGAAACTTGGCAGGCCAGAAGCAAGTGGTATGATAGAGTCAATTTGCTAAATGGGAAAAATGTGCAGTCAGAAATACTCTATCCAGCTAGGCTGTCATTCAGAATAGAAGGAGAGATAAAGGATTTTTTATTTATCTTCCAAAATATTCCAAAAAAAGAAAGAAAAAGAAATGCAAGAAAAACTTTCAAAATCATTCTGAGGCTAGCATTAGTGTGATTCCAATACCAAAGACCCTATTAAAAAGAAGACTTACAGACTAATATCCCTGACCAACATGGATGCAAAAATTCTCACCAAGATACAAGCTAATATAATCCAACAGTACATTAAAAGTGCTATTCACCATGATCAAGTGGGATTTATCCCTGGGCTGCAGGGGTAGTTCAATATGCACAAATTAATCAATGAGATACACCACATTAATAAAGGATAAGAACCATATGATCCTCTCAATAGATGCAGAAAAATCATTTGGCAAAATACAGTATCCTTTCTGGATAAAACCCTCAAAAAAGCAGGGGAACTCTCTTACATTGTTGGTAGTAATGCAAACTGGCACAGTTATTCTGGAAAACAGCGTGAAGTTTCCTCAAAATTGGAAAATACAAGTAACCTATGACCCAGAAGTGCATTATTAGGTATTTATTCAAAAGATACAAAAATGCTAATCAGAGGGGCACATGCACCCCAATGTTTGCAGCAACACTATCAACAATAGCCAAATTATGAAAAGAGCTCAAATGTCCATCCACTCATGAATGGATAAAAAAGATGTGGTATATATATATGCATATATACATACACATATATACATACACATACATACATATAAATAAATACATATATGTATGTATCTACACACAAATATACATATGTATATATGTATATAATGGACCATCATATAATATGATGGAATATTAGTCATCAAATGGAATGAACTCTTGCCATTTACAAATTGTGGGTGGAATTGGGATATGTTATGCTAAGCAAAATAAGTTACTCAGAGAAAGACAAATATCATGTGATTTCATTCATATGTGGAATTTAAGAAACCAAACCAAACATATGAACATAGGGGAAAGGAAAGAAAAAATAAAATAAAAACAGAGAGAGAGACAAACTATAAGAGACTCTTAACTATAAAGAACAACCTGAGGATCGATGGAGGGGAGGTAGGTGTGGTGATATGCTGAATGGGGGATGGGCATTAAGGAGGACACTTGCTGTGATGAGCACTGGGTATTATATGTAAATGATGAATCACTAAATCTACTCCTAAACCAGTACTACACTATATGTTAACTAACTTGAATTTAAATTTGAAAAAGTAACAAAATATTTTTTCCTTTAGAAAAACACCTACAATAAAAAACCCTGTGATGGCTCTGCATTATATTTAGAGTAAAATCAGCGCCCTGCAAGGCCCTCCTGACCAGGTCTATTTCCATCACCTTCCTTTATTTGCCTCCACTCTTCTCCTACTACTTTCTCCATCATTCACTCTATTGCAGCAGTCACACTGGTCACCTTGCTATTTCTCAAAAAAACCAGGCAGGCTCCAGTCTTAAAGCTTAAGGCCCATAGTGGAATTCTGTCTTTGGATCAATCTTACAGAAATAGGTTTCTAGTTAGCTCCCTTATCTCTTTCAATTATTTGCCCAAATGTCAATGAGCCTACCTTGAATACCCAATTTAAAAATTTAAACTGCCTTCTGGCCTGGTCCATGTCAACTTTCAGCCTGCTATCCCCAATCATTTTTCCCTGCTATACTTTCTCTTTTCTGCCTAATTCTTTTAATCTTGTCACATATTATGTAGTGAAATTTCCTATTATGATTACTGTTTACTGTCCATCACCCAGTGTTAGAACATAAACTCAAGGGGCACCTGGGTGGCTCAGAGGGTTAAGCCTCTGCCTTCGGCCAGGGTCGTGATCTCAAGGTCCTGGGATTAAGCCCACATCTGGCATCAGGCTCTCTGCTCAGCAGGGAGCCTGATTCTCCCTCTCTCTGCCTGCTTCTCTGCCTACTTGTGATCTCTGTCAAACAAATAAAACATTCAAAAAAAAGAATATAAACTCAAGGAGGCTGGTTTAGTCTGTGTTTTCACTGTTGTATCCTACATAATAAGGAATGTCCCTGGAACATAGCAGGCAATCAACAGAAATTTTTGAAACAACAAATAAACTGCCCATTGAGGTAGGGTTTCCGTAGTATATAAACTTCAGAAAAGGACCAGTGTGATTTTGTAATGAACACAACATCTACAAATCATTACCTTTGTGACTTTGAGCAAATTAATGTTTAAGAGCCTCAGTTTTCTCTGAAATGATGAGCAGATTGTCAAGGTCTCAGGAAACAACCCTTATTTTTGACAGTTTCATGGTTAACTGGAATCCCAACATCTGGCCTTTGGAATGCAGCCAATAACTAGGAGTGTACAAAAAGAGGGACAATGTATAGTTTCTGACCACATGGATTTCAGCTGCATTTTCTACATCAATTTATAGCTTTTCTCAAAATGGAGAACTGCTGTTCACAATGAGCCTTCCTCCTTCCTTCTCCACCTGTAGCCAGTTATTCTTTCTTCAGTACAAGCACGTGATGTACTTCTGTAATTGCTACTAGTCACTGTAGTTAAATGAGATGGAGGGGTAAGTTGACTTTTAGCTAGTCTGTTGCACTGCTGCCATTCCTCCATTGGTACTATAGGGGAGAGAAGAAGTGTAATAGTTTACCAAGGCTGCCATAACAAAGTACCACAGACTGGTTGCCTTGAAAACAGAATTTTGCTTTCTCATAGTTCTAGGAAAAAGAAGTATGAGATCAAGGTGTTGGCAGGATTGTGGTTTTATTTTATTTTTCTCTGAGGCCTATCTCCTTGGCTTGTAGATTGCTTTTCTTCTCCCTGTGTCTTCAGATGGTCCTCCGTGTATGTTCATGTTTGTCTCTGAGTATATTCTTCTAAGGGCACCAGTCATATTGGATTAGGGCCCACTCTAATGATCTCATTTAATTTTAATTACCTCTGTAAAAACCGTGTCTCCAAGTAGAGTCACAATCTGAGGTACTGGGAGTTGGGAATCCACCATATGGATTTTGGGAAGACACATTGGGCCTGTAATTGGGAGTCATGAATGAAGAGAGCAAGAAATCCACTATTTGTGTTTGTCAGAGATGTTTCTGTGATACTTTTTGCTCTGACAAGTAGAACCATTTTTTTCTCCTACTTTTCTCACTTTGGTCTTTTTTTTTTTTTTCAGTGTTTCAAAATTCATTGTTCAAAATTCATTGCACCATACCCAATGTTCCATGCAATATGTGCCCTCCATAATACCTACCACCAGGCTTACCCATCCCCCCAAAACCCTCAGTTTGTTTCTCAGAGTCCACAGTCTCTCATGGTTTGTCTCCCCCCGCCCGCCAATTTCCCCCAACTCACTTCTCCTCTCCTTCTCACAATGTCCTTTGTGTAACTCCTTATATTCCACAAGTCAGTGAAATCATATGATAATTGACTCTCTCTGTTTGACTTATTTCACTCAGTAGAACCATTTTTTGATAAAGATAAAGTTACTAGGATGATCCAGCCATTCAAAATGGAAGATAGACACATGAGTAGAAGTAGGCTATATGTGTGTGGGTTGGAGTAGGTGTTCACTAAATACTGAAATGAATTTTAAAGTCTATCACCCACAACCACTTTCAGAAACTCAAAAATGAACATGTAACAGTTCCAACAGTGCAATAATAGTAAAAATTTTTGTTGCTGACCTCTTCTGTCACAAATATAATTGTTTCTCTTCTGCATAATCCATTTCTCAATTTGAAGTTGATTTCATATTGCCAAAACCAGTAAAATTAATATCTTCCTAAATGCCTGATTGTGGTTTTCTTAACATTTTGTCTATTTATTTGTTTATTTATTTTTAGAGAGGAAATGAGGGGGGAGGGGCACGAGAATCTTCAGCAGACTTCAAACCCATCATGGAGACAAATGTGGGACTCATTCCCACAACTGTGAGATCATTACCTGAGCCAAAATCAAGACTGACTGAGCCCCCTGGACACTCAATACCTGATTATGTTTACATTCAGTCTCTTCTCATGTTTTTAGCAGTATCACATATTGGTTAACTAATGGTAAAATAATGAAACAATTGTAGGCAGCCCCTCACAACTCCCTTCCAGACTGACATCAGACCTTTATCTAAAACAATAGTTTCATCTTTTCAACTCATTTCTAGGGACTGTAAAGCTGGCCTTATGACTCTGTCTGGCTAATTCCAATCTGTTATTCTTTCTCATTTAGTATTAGTATATCTATTCCTTCACATAGGAATAGAGTTCGCATAGAGTTGAGTAGTTGAGAAAGATACAGCATACCTGTGAAGCCTAAAGTATTTACTGTCTGTTTAGATGAAAAGTCTGCCAATCCATATATATATGTGTATATATATATATATATAGTTTTTAAAGCTACAATAAATATGACCATCTCTTATTTTTAAAATTCCAGTGTAGTATGTAAACAGAAAGTGCTATATTAGCTTCAGATGCATAATATAATTCAGTGATTCTATACATTACTCAGTGCTCCTCATGATAAGTGTGCTATTAATCCCCTCCACCATTTCACCATCACTCCACCAACCTGCCCTCTGGTAACCATCAGTTCTCTATAATTAAGAGTCTGTTTCTTGGTTTGTCTCTTTTTCCCATTGTTCATTTGAGTGAAATCATATGGTATTTGTCTCTCTCTGTCTGATTTATTTCATTTAGCATTATACTCTTTACATCCATCTATGTTGATGCCAATGGGAAAATTTCCTTCTTTTTATGGCCTAGTAATATTTCACTGTGTGTGTATGTTTGTATATGTGTATATATATATATATACACACCACATCTTCATCCACTCATCTAGCAATGAACACTTGGACTGCTTCCATAATTTGGCTATTCTAAATAATGCTGCTATAAACACAGGGGTGCATATACCTTTTCAAATTAGTGTTTTTGTATTCTTTATATACACCCAGTAGTGGAATTATTGGATCATAGGGTAATTCTATTTTAAATATTTTGAGGAACATCCATACTGTCTTCCACATTGGCTGTACCAGTTTGCATTGCCACCAACAGTGGATGAGGATGCCTTTTTCTCCACAATCTTACCAAACACTTTTCTTCTTGCATTTTTGATTTTAGCCATTCTGAAAGGTGTGAGGTGATACCTCATTGTAGTTTTGATCTGCATTTCCCTGATGATGAGTGGTGTTGAGCATTTTTCATATGTCTGTTGATGATCTGGATGTCTTCTTCGGAGAAGTATCTGTTCATGCCTACTGCCTGGACTCTTTGTTTTTTGGGTGTTGAGTTGTGTAAGTTCTTGACAAATTTTGGATACTAACTCTCCATTGGATATGTCATTTGTAAATATCTTTTCCCATTCAGTTGACTGTCTTTTAGTATGATTGGTTGTTTCCTTTGCTGTGCAGAAGCTTTTTACTTCAAAGCAGTCTCAGTACTTTATTTTGCTTTTTCTCCCTTGCCTCAGGAGACATGCCTAGAAAAATGTTGGGGCAGCCCATGTCAGAGAAATTACTACCTATTTATCTTCTAGGATTTAATGATTTCAGGTCTAACATTTAGGTTCTTAATATGTTTTGAGTTTATTTTTTTTAATGGTGTAAGGATGTGATCCAGTTTCATTCTTTTGCATGTAGTTGTCCATTTTTCCCATCACCGTTATTGATGGGACTCTCTTTTTCTCATTGCATATTCTTGCTTCCTTTGCTGAAGATTAATTGACCATAGATGTGTGGACTCATTTGTGGGTTTTCTGTTCTGTTCCATTGACCTCTGTGTCTGTTTTTGTGCCAACACCATGCTGTTTTGATTACTGCAGGTTTACAGTATATCTTGAGATCTGGGATTGTGATACCTCCAGTTTCATTCTTTTTCAAGACTGCTTTGGCTATTTAGGGTCATTTGTGGTTCCACACTAATTTTAGGATTGTTTGTAGTAGTTCTGTGAAAAATACTACTGGTATTTTGATATACACTGCAGTAAATCTGTAGATTGCTTTTGGTAGTATGGACGTTATAACAAAATTTGTTTTCCAACACATGAACATGAAATGACTTTCCATTTGTGTCATCTTCAATTTCTTTCATTGGCATTTTACAATTTGCAGACTACAGGTCTTTTATCTCCTTGGTTAAGTTTATTCCTAGGTGTTTTATTATTTTTTTACCATCTCTATTTTTATCATATCTGCTTGGGCATTAAGTCCAGCATCTAACTGGAAAGATTTTCATCTTTAAAGCATTCTAGGGATGCCTGGGTGGCTCAGTTGGTTAAGCAGCTGCCTTTGGCTCAGGTCATGATCCCAGTATCCTGGGATCAAGTCCCACATTGGGCTCCTTGCTCGGCAGGGAGCCTGCTTCTCCCTCTGCCTCTGCCTGCCTCTCTGTCTGCCTCTGCTTGTTCTTGCTCTCTCTCTCTCTCTCTGACAAATAAATAAATAAATAAATCTTTTAAATAAATAAATAAATAAATAAAGCATTCTAACCCTAGTTGGTGCCTTTAAAAATTTTACTGAATTTCATCCTTGTTATAAATGAAGATTAGTTTGTGCAAATTTGTATCTATGGAGATTCTAAGATCATTATTTCTTTGAAATGCATTTTGTCTTAATACCATGTATTTATTCAGTAGCTGTGTTAATGTATCTTTAACAATATGATATTTAGTTTTACTATGATATAATCAATTTTTATATTTTTACTCTTGTTTTTTAATTAATTTTTTTAATTCTTTCAGTGTCAATTTTGTTTGGAGTTGCATGATAAGAGATAAACTGACTGGTAAGTGATCTCACATTTCTTAATATGATGCATTTTTTAAAAGTAGATATTCTGGCACCATTAGTCCTCAAAGCTAGAAACCAAACATATGACTTACAGGGATTATAATATTCTATTCTCTACCTGCAGAGAAATATTTTTTATTTATCCTTCACTAAATAATATGAGAGGTGAAACAATTGAATCTGCAGAGTGGCAAAAAAAAAATGAATTAAGTTATTTAGAGAACACTCAGTGTGTTGTCATGAATCATATTTTAGAGGAAAATGAGGGTCCATATGAATAAAGAGACAAAGGAAAAATGAACTAACTTGAGAGGAACAATGGATTGTTAACTTCTATAAACAACGTGATTTACTTAGATTTTATATTTTTTTAATTTCTTTTTTTTTAAGATTTTATTTATTTATTTGACAGACAGATCACAAGTAGGCACAGAGGCAGGCAGAGAGTGGGGGGGGCGGGGAAACAGGCTCCCAGCTGAGCAGAGAGCCTGATTCGGGGGCTCCATCCCAGGACCCTGAGACCATGACCTGGGCCAAAGGCAGAGGCTTAAACCACTGAGCCACCCAGGTGCCCCTATTTTTTTAATTTCTTAGTGCCCCATGAAAAATAAGAAATGTCTCTGAAATTTTCTTCTCAGATAGTGCTTAGAAATATGGAAATGAATGATTCATCCTTGTTCCAGAATTTGAATGGTATTAAGTATTTAGTTTCTTTGAAGTATCAGAGTAATAGAATCCTGTCAGAAAATGTTAGATTTCCTAATATTGTAGCATGCACATTTAATAATCAAGTTTACTAGAACTTATTAATTTTATCTGGGAACTAATTTCAAATTAAGTATTTTTCAAGAGTTGATTTAATAATTTTAATGGCAGATTGTATTTCCTGTTGCTATTCACATAGCATTCAAGCTGAAAAAACCTTCACTGTGAAGTCACAGGTTTTAACATAAACCAAGGGAAATCTCGTTTCTTTCCTAATAAATAATTTAGATGTTCTGTGGATCTATGCTCCTTATGAATCTATGTAACTTAGCTGAAAAGCAATAGAGAAGGAAGAATTTATTCTTGACTTAGATGTATAATAAATCAGGTGAATTCAAGAGGAATTGTTGGTGTTTTCATCTTTCTTATTACTTCATTGAATAATGCAAGATATTTTAGGAGAGCCATTGAAAATACACTTAGATATAATTTTTAATTATGCTTTAGAAATTGGGATTTATATTAATGTCTATGTGATATTTTTCTTTTACACAGACATCTTAACAATACATTTTTAACCATCTCCTTTGAGAATACAAGAGGAAATATTATTAGAGGAGTTGAAATAGGCTTATTCTTTACCACCTTCTCAGCCCATTAACATTTTATAATAAAGTTTATTTGCTCCCATAGCATTTCTCTTTTAAGTTCTCATTTTGCAAATGAGACAATGCTATCTGATATTACCATAAGCAAATATGATAATATTGAACAATTATAACCTACATTCTAAGTGTCTGTTGTGAATATGGTATAATAGAAAAAAGTTATGAGTTTTTTAAAATAGCCCATGAAAACTTAGAAAAATTAGAATAAATAACAGTGGAAAAGAAATTAAATCAATGAATAGAAAATACAGAAGTTTCAAATTCAGAGACCAAGTCATTGTATATAAACAAGTGTATTTTTATGTAAATGTGCTATGTATAAAGTAGAAAGGGCATCTGATGATATTTTTGGTTATTTAATGTATTTTTAAATTATTTTGATTTTTAAAATGAACTATATGGGACTTGTTGAGACATTTTTCTTGAAAATATTTGACACATGTGTTTGTTACCTTAATTAAGCAGTATCTGATTGGTAGTCATATTAGAGAGACCCATAATGTAGGAGATTGCAGAAAAAGTCTGTAAGACCTTTTGAAATTTAGCCTGGGAAAAAACTAGACATTAACTAGCCATGTTGATGAATTTGAACAACTGTTAATGGGCCCAAAGAAGCAGCTTTGGGTTTTGATTCTTTCACCTCTCGCCTTTCAAAAAGACAACTATTTTCAGTACCAAAGTATCTATATTTCATTTAACACCAAATTAAGGAATAGATAAGTCTATATGTTAAATCAAGAGAAAAATAATGGCTTATTTATGGTACTGAACTGCAAACATGAGAAACTGACTAACATATGATTGAATACTTCACATAGATGAGAGAGTACATTTAACTTTTATAGGTAAGCAGCTATTTCCTAAGAAGCTATATCATGATGAATTCAAATGTCAAGAATTATTGTATCAAAGGCTTGCTTCTGGGTCTAAAATTACTCCCTCTTGCGACTGAAAAATTTCTATCTGGTTTGGATATTATTTGATATATAAATCCTGATGAACAAGGAAACAGTTTCTCTAAAGTAATTAGTTTAAATTTCTCAATCACACAGCTCTGACTAAAATTTGTTTTCTTGATAATGGCATGTAGCAATAAAATGTCCAAAAGGATATATGAATTCACTAAAATAATCAGCACTAATCCAGGTTTACATTTGTCATTAGAAATTATGACTGAAGACATAATTTGGCTGTTGGTACCATTTTAAGTGAGTAAAAGCTTATTTGTAAATGACATTTTGTAGATATATCATCACTTGTGGCTGCAAGGCCTACAAGAGCAATGACTCTGGATTGCTTTTGAATCCTGAGAAAACAGAACATATTTGAAATAAAACATACTAAAGAAATATTTGTCTTAATCAATCAGCTATACTTTTTTAGGGTAAGATGCTGGGCAAATAGAGAGCCCCATTATTATTATTGTAATTATCTGATTATAGCACATATAAAACACCATCCCTGGTTTTGGTAAAGAATATTATCACAAATGTTTAAAAGCAAGAACTCTGGATCCAGAATTTTTAGGTGATAATCTGACTCATCTAATGTATATGATCTTGTGCCTCTCTATGTGACATTTTCATCTTTTCAAAGTAGTGAATAAGTGGGGTGCCTGGGTGGCTCAGTGAGTTAAAGCCTCTGCCTTCAGGTCAGGTCATGATCTCAGGGTCCTGGGATCCATCCCTGCATCGGGCTGTCTGCTAAGCAGTCTCCCTCTCTCTCTCTGCCTGCCTCTCTGCCTACTTGTGATCTCTCTCTCTGTCAAATAAATAAATAAAATCTTTTTTTTTAAAAAGTAGTGAATAATGTTATAATGTGCTTAGAGATGTCCCTCTCATGCAGTAAACATTATGTAGTTATTCACAATTATTATTATTGTTTTCATTGTTGCTGTCATTGGAAATCAGACATGTCTTCTATGCTTGAGAGGTTCTTATTCTACTAGGAGAGAAAGGCATAAACAAAACTAATTATAATAAAAAGTATGCTATATTCCAGAAACTTCAAATAGAATATTAGAGGAGTACCTAAGGAGTGAGAATTTGGACTTCTCTTACAAATGAGGTAATTCTTTAGCCTGGCCCTGAATGATTTCACATTAGTATGAAATTTCTCATGTATATTTCAGCATCAGAAACCAGCAAGGACAGTGTTCTGGGAAGGTGAACTAAAGAAGTAAACTAAATAGACTTGACAAATCAACAAAACAGCATTAGCCTTAAATGACTTTTAAACAGTAATTACTACCTATCCTACTTCTAAAAATCCTTCTATGTCATTTTTTGCTAGCATTTACTCTTTAACTTGGTTTTCAGTGCCATTCAATGTCAAATTCCAATCCCTCTTTACAAACTTAGCTTCCAGTATTCAACACCTACCAGTCCAGTTTCATTTTATGCAGCAGCCATTTTTTTCTCTCTTTTCCTGAAGATACTGTAAATTTGTACATTTTCCCTCTACCTTGAAGGCTGTTACTCCCACTCCTGCACGGGACAGAACTCCAAAGCTGTCTCTGATGTTTTGTGTCATTTCACATTTGGACGATAGAAACCAAATACAGATGCACACACCCCACAACACAATGTTGTAGATTACATTATCAACTTATTTCATCCATTTCAAGGATAGAGAGTATTTTTAGAAGTGAGTTTGGCCACCCATAACTGGAACAGATGCAGCCTATTTCAGTGTGCATTCTCTAGGCCTCCAAATGCTTAAGGGGTAAGGGCTGGCATGCATCTGCCAGTGGTACTGGCTGACTTGAGAAGCTTAATTTCTTATTGGGCCATGATTCTTACATAATTGTTGTTTTCATTACTATCATAAAGAATTATACATATAATTTATATGCTTCCATTTGAGGGAAACATTGATTCCTACATTCTAAACTAATCTCAGTAAAAGTGAAGGGCTTTCATCAACTGGGAGGAAGCAGGAATATGGTTCTGAGTATTAATTACATTGAGATTTCCAGCACTGCAAAAAATTCAAATGCCTCTATATACTATCAGACATTTCATCTTCCAGCTCCCATAGCATTTTCTTTCTTTCCACCAGCTCCCATAGCATTTTCTTTCTTTCCAGCCGGACTCCATCCTGGAGATTGCAGACCAGTAGATAAGATGCAGCCTTGTCTTCGTGTATGTCATGTTGCAATAGGCAACACAGATCCATAGCCAGCTAATTCGAATGATAATCTGTGTCACCATAGAGGCAAGTACAGACTGCTGTGAAATCATGTAAATGAGACATCTCATGGATTGTATGGGAATGTGAAGTGCCTTGGAGAAGATCACACTTGAGGTTTCTGTATGAGTTAACTAGGTAAAGAGATTGGAGAGACCATTCCAGTCAGATGGAGCTCCATGTTAAAGTTTCCTTTTTTAGAGTATAATACAACCAGAAAGCTGCATGTAACTTGCTATTTTCATTTCTAAGAGGCCTCAAGGTGGAGTGCATTTTTATGCTTTAGAGTACAACTCATAGTAACTCCTAGTTCAGCAAATGTTTTCTGACTTTTTACTGTACACATATCCATGTGTTGGATGTTACATCTAAAAAAAATAAATAGGTTGGTTCACTGAAAATATTTTACTTAAATATGTATGTATTGTGTGTGGGTAGGTAGGTAGACATACAGACATTTAAACATCTTCTAAAGCTTCAGTTAATTAAGGGTAATTTAGCTGTGCAGTCATATTTTGTGTGGTGTTTTCACAATCTGTACATTTGAAAACTTTCATTTGAGGAACGCCACTTTTATTGGTGACATTTGAGTGATTATCTTATTGACTCATAGTGTATTGATTTATGTGCAATGCTTTTTTTAGGCACTCGATAAGTGCTTGTTGACTGACTGACTTTCTCAAACATTTAAGATAAAAATGATGTATATAGCAAAGTCATTTTTTTTAAAGATTTTATTTATTTGTCAGAGAGAATGAGCATAGGCAGACAGAGTAGCAGGCAGAGGTAGAGAGAGAAGCAGGCTCCCCGCTGAGCAAGGAGCCCGATGCGGGACTCGATCCCAGGATGCTGGGATCATGACCTGAGCCGAAGGCAGCCGCTTAACCAACTGAGCCACCCAGGCGTCCCTATAGCAAAGTCATTTTGCCAACAGGAAACTAACTGGGTGCCAAGATTTGTATACAGTGCAAATCATAAAGACATGGACGTCTCAGGACCGCCTGGAGAAAGCACACAGATGCACTTTTCCAAGTAACAGATTCACTTTTCTGCAGCTTATGGCTGGGAAAAAAGCTTCAGGCAGGACCAAGCAAACTATTTTTGACACTGACAGTGAGTAAATCTATAATGTGTTTTCTATATTTTTATCATATTGTAGAGTATGCCATGAAGCACTGTCTACATATCATAGACATGATAGATGAGAATGCATACTTCAGAATTAGACTGTCCTGGATAGAGTTGAAACCCAGCCTTCACAGTAACCATCTGTGTGGCTTTAGACATGTCTTTTAATTTCTATAGAGATTGGTTATATTGTAGGCTAGATAATGCCCATCCCTCCCTAATAATATGTCCATATTCTAATTCCTAAAACCTGTATTTATGCTTCCTGAAATGTTAGCAGATGTGATTAAGTTAAGGGTCTTGGGGTGGGGTGGTTAATACTGCATTATTTAGATGGGCCCAGTGTAATCAAGAGTCCTGATTAGAAGGAAGCAGGAAGCTCAAAGTCAGAGACCAGACCCAGGCAAAGTGACAGAAGCAGAGGTCAGTGTGAGCCCAAGGAATGCAGGCAGCCTCTAGAAGCTAGAAAAGGCGAGGAAACTAATATAGCTCGGTCATCTAAAATTAGGCATAATAAAAACCTCCCTAGTAGGATTATTGTGAGGATTAACTGTGATAGTAAGTGTAAAAAAACAGTCAGCAATATAGACTATCAGGATTCAAAGAATGTAGAGCCCAAGCGTATCTCAATGCTTGAAACTTTTCCTTGATCACATAAGTAAGCCTTTCAGTTTACACTTTAACAAAACATTTGCCTGGTGAATCTATTTCATAATGTAGACAGTGCTTTGACCTTCCATGGGAAAGACAACAGAATTACTAAGATTATATATATTCAGATAAGAAAGTAGCACATATTGAAAGCCCATGCAAATAAACATAATATGCTATTCAATTTTTCATATATTATTTTAACAACCTTAAAAAAGGTGGTATTTTTCTCCTTGTTAATCATACATGTTGAAATCTACCTTAAAACTTAAATATAAAAGAATAGGGGTATTAAAGTGATAGTAAACCAACTCATAATAACTGAAAACTTCAAGCTACCATAAACATTTGACTGGACCAGAGGGCTCAAATGGTGAAAGCAGGAACACACCTTATCCTCATTCTACCTATTTGCCTTGCTCTCTTCTGTGCCATCTTCCTTACAGATTGACTCTTACCATATTCAGATGAGGCTGATATGCTACCAGCCTGGTAGCAGCAGTGATAAGAAGTTATCTCTTTTCTAATCATTCTGGCCAAAATTTTGAGCTGATGGCTCAGGGACAAACCAAGGAGGAGGAGGTAAATGATTTGATTGATTGACCATGAGTCCATGTCCAGGCTGGAGCATCAAGGTTGTATAAGACAGTGGTTGGAATGTATAAATGATTGGCGATATGATTACTTTTTTCATTTCAGAAATGAAAGTTTTGTGCAGCATTGGTGGTATAGTGGTGAGCATAGCTGCCTTCCAGAAATGAAAGTTTTGGTAGTATGGAGGATGTGTCAGAAGAGAAAATGACATACCTTTAGGGAGATTTTGCAATAGTAGGTAATGGAGGTGAGGGTTATCTTCTAGACTCATTAAACAGAAAGCAGTCGTCAGGGATCCTGAAGAAAAATTCAACCTTTTTCTCTATTTTGTGGTTGAAATAGGATAAAAAAGGAGAATTTACTTATTCAAGGTTACCTACCCCTTTTGGATATGTAATCTTTGTTTCTGCCTTATAGATCTGTCCTCTGTCTTTGGTTTGTTATAAAGAAAACTAATACCTACTTGCTTAGCTTCTCCAGGGGACAGCAAGTTTTCATTCTAAAATAACTAGGACTTTTTAAGCCAGATTTAGTTTCTTAAGGTCTACTTCACTAGGGGTATCTCTTTTTCTATTGGTAAAATCCCTTTCTCCCAGCCAAAAGCTCAGAATAATCTTTGGCTTTAGAGTTTTCCTCATTTATAGTTCCTAAAATGATCTTGAGATTTATTTTTCCTAAGATCTTTCTAACATTGCTCTTGATATTTTGGCTGAGTTCAAGGTCTAAATAGTAATTTGCATTCATCCATTTAACAAATTTTGTTTAATATTTACTATGTACTGGGGCTGTGCCAAGTCCTAGAGGCACTATGATGAGTAAGATAGTTCAAGAACTCTAAGACTCTGAAATTTAGCGAAGTATACAGACAAGTAAACAGCAAGTAAAAATAAGCCCTGGTAAGTGCTCTGAACGTGGCAGGCACAGGGTACAGTGGGAGACAGAGGAAGGACAGCTACCTAGTACTGTTGGATGGGAGAGTGTAGAACTAGTCAGAAAAGTCATTGGGCTACTTAACATTTAAATTGAGTATAACCATAAAGAACATCAAGGTATTGAAGGGGGAAGATGTATAAGCAGAGGCAAAGAGTGACAAACTTTCACAAAGGTGACTGATAAAAGGGAAACTAAAACAAATTTGACATGCCTGGGGCATAGAATGGCATTTTGATGCTTTAGGGTAGAATAGAATTGAGAATAGAGGGAGAAAAGACAGGAGAAATGAGGAGGTACCGGGAAAGAAGGATCTGGAAAACATAGAAAGGACTTTGGACTATCTGGGATATGAAAGGGTTTGTAATACAAGGAAGAAACAATCAAACTTCTGATTTTGGAACTAGCTCTCTAACCATAAAATAGACATTGAACTGGAGAAGGGTAAACCTAATGTGAGAAGATCAAATAGGAGGCTGCTCACCCTAATTAAGTATGGTTGTGAATAAAGACTTGTTAAGGTATTGATATAAATAAATAGTAATGTACTTGCTTTCAGAATGTGTAAGCAAGACTTGAAAATAAGGTGATATTTAAAGTACACAATTTGTAAACATTAACAGTTTGAATTTAAATTTAAATAATACAGATAAAGATATTGTAAAACTAACATAATATTGTATATTAAGTATACTCTAGTTTAAAAAAAAAGAAAGAAAACAAAGCAGAAAGACAGATAAAAAATTATGTATGAAACATTTACATACATACCATGCAGCAGGATATATGCTAGAGTGCGGTGGTACTTTAGATTTTTAAAGTTCCTGCTCTTAGGTCATCCTATTGAGGGGGAAATATGATGTGTAAATTTATGACCACTGTATAAGTACTATGGAAGTACTAGTAGAATGATTGACTTATTTTACATAGAAGGAAATCAGGCTCCAAAGAAAGAGCAATTGTGTTTAGTCTTTAAATATTTTGTCTAGAAGATAAAGAACAAAAGCAATATTAGTGCTAAAACAGAAGTCATAAAGATTTTTATACCTAATTAATAACAAACTAGGTAGTAATTAAGGTACAGATGATACAATAAATATGGTATAAAAGAGATCCCAAGGGGTGCCTGGGTGGCTCAGTGGGTTAAGCCTCTGCCTTTGGCTCAGGTCATGATCTCAGGGTCCTGGGATTGAGCCCCGCATCAGGCCTGTGCTCAACAGGGAGCCTTCTTCCCCCTCTCTCTCTGCCTGCCTCTCTGCCTACTTGTGATCTCTGTCTGTGAAATAAATAAATAAAATCTTTTAAAAAAGAGAGAGAGAGAGAGAGATCCCAAATAACAAACTAAGGAGTTAAAATATTTCCCCTTAAACAACAGGAAGACATCAATGTCTTAGCATAGTAGAGACATGATCAGATCAATTTACTTGAAAGGGAACAATGTTGGGAGTGATGAAAATGTCTGATGTATAAAAATGTGGCCAAACAGAATCCAGGGGCCATTGGTCAAGAGATCTGTCACTGTTTCCTAACTTTTCAAATTGGAAATTGTTAGAAGGTGGCAGAGGGTTAGTAAAATATCCTCCAGATTGAGAAGGCACTTTAAGACTGAAAAATGAAGGAAACCACTCCATACCATTTAGAAGGAGGGAAGACCCAGGGGCTACTCGGCCATTCTCTGCAGCTATTCTTCACCCAGTCCAGACCTTAAACCGCAGATTTCATAGATCTTTCATGGTGTTAAGGTCACAGGGTACATATTTAAAGTGGACTCTTCTGTCTGTCTGTCATCTCTACCAGTTATCTAAAGTGGAGCCTCTGTGAGTCCTTATGGGGAAGATCAGAACAAGCCTTCCCACATTCCAGTCAGGCCATACATTGCCTCCATGGGGCCTAGAACATGTAGAGAGGGAAGGAGTTCATTGCGTGGGCATAAATGAGATGGATGGCCAAAAATGGAGCCAGTGTTGTCAACATTCTTACAGAAGTCTATTTTCAGTGTGATTTTTTTCCTTCTTATTCCCACTTGGTAGTAGTCGTTCATGTCCTTATGGAAAGTTTTATGTACACATATGTCTCCAGAGACCTCTTACAGCTCTGAGATTCCTCAGTGATCCACAGTCCCTGACTTAGCCCTGATAGAGTCAAAAATGCAGATCTGAATTAGGAAAATAACAATAGAAATGCATACTTAGAATGATTCAGGATAGCAGAGTTCACTGTCCTGTTAGATAGGGAGAGGAATGCTGGGGAGAAGGGAGGAGGAGGGAAACATGAAGACCAGGGAGATGGGGGAGGTTAGAGCAGTAATGGAGGTAAGAGATCATGTGACCTAGCTTAGGACCACATGATAGAAGTGCAGAATCAGATTGGGAATGTATTTTGAAGGTATAGTTGATAGAATTTTTTTGTTGGGTTTGAGTCATTATTTCAACATTTGAGCAATAAACAATTTAGTGAATGGTGGGGCTATATGTTATGTATGGGATTAATGGGGTATAGAAGAATCATGTGTAGAATAGGACTACAGAGTTGATTATTACAATACTATGTATTTACTTTTACTTTGTATATTATTAGTTTTATTATCTGTTTTTCTACTATAATGCAAGCTTCATATCAGTGGTGGAGTGAAGGCATAGAACACAGAGAGCAAAACAGTACTCAGGGACCATCATTGAAGTATTCTCAATAGTGTGATTTAAAGATATTTTGGATTGAGTTTGTATCAGTTTTAAATCGGTCTCCTCTGAGAGTTTTCTTCTTTAGTCCTAACAATTTGACTATTTCTGAGACTCAGTCTTGTGAGAATGTACTCTCAGTATCTCTGAGTGGTGTGTGTGTGTGTGTGTATATACACATACACACACATACACACATGTATACATATATGTATACGTATGTATGCATACATATATGTATATATGTGTATATGTGTGTATATATATGCATGCACATATATATATGTGTGTGTGTGTGTGTGTGTGTGTGTGTGTGTATATATATATATATGTATATATATCTGTGGCTTTCCATGCCATGCTCTCCATCCCTGTGAGTACCAAGAGAGGCCTTAGAGGAGTCTTTGTCCCTCTGAGAAACTATATGACACACCTGCTCTTCCTTAGAAAGTGAAATTCTGTAGATAAATGTTGGATGTACATTCAACTTCTTTACGGTTCTCACTCCGCTAAATGTGCAATGGTAAAGAAATATCTCAAGCAGAAAGGTGAGTCACCTTACAAAGCCAGTGACTGCAAGGATAATTATTCTTCTTTGCCCTGCAGGTCATTTATTATGGATGAGAGATACATCAGACTCACCCCATAATCATACACTATGTTATTAATGCAGAGGGCTTTGAAGTTGGTTTTTGTGTGGCTGCCGACAGTTCCTATGACCGATAATGAAATTTTGTGACTCTGAGCAATTTTAATTCCCCATGCAAATATTTAAGTAATTCTTATAACCTAGAATGAGCTCCCAGAACATTAGATGTTAGAACCATAATGATAATTCTAAATCATTTTTAACTGACAGAAAATAATAACCATGACATTTAATATCTGCCAACCACTATCCCAATCATGTAAATATTATAATTCCAGTTTTAAAGATAGAATAACTGGAGCCCAGAATAGTCCAATATCTTACCCAAAATCATAAAGGCAATTTATCTTGATCTCAAACCCAGGAATATCTTCATGCAACTCAGGCTTTTTCTACTACACCTAGCCTCCTATAAAATTACTTTAGATGGGACATGTGAGGGACTTTTGGCAGTCACAGAAGCCATATAGATTCTGCAACTGGTCAGTGAATGTCTGCTGGGATGCTTGATTAAAATGCTAATGAAGGTACAGGAAAATACCAGATTTGTCTCTTTCAAATTCAAGCTCTCTCTCTACATTTCATATGCTACCTTTTCCACACTGGATGCTTAATAAATATTAATTATGATAGTGCTTCACAGAGTTAAAATTAATGTATTTCTTGCAAGTGGTTGGACTGCTTGAGAAGAGACTATCAATTCAATGTGAGATTTTACTTTATTATAATTTAAACTGAGTAAAAAAAGAAGAGACAGTAAATACTTTCAAGTGTTTTAATTATGACAGAGTACAGTGTTTCTGTAGATTGGTTGGTTCAATCAATGTAGTCAGCATTTACTGAACACTTTCTATATGCCAAATGCTCAATTAAACATATTGCAAATGCTAACATTTAATATTTATAACAACATTAATGGCAGGTATTATTATAATCTTTCTTTTCCAAATAAGCCAACTGGGGTATTGAGGTGTTCTATAAATGGCCAAACTGGTATAAGCCCTCAGGCATTCTGACTCCAAAGTCTAATATCTAGGGCACTACACAATACTTTCTTGAATATAAATTTTGAAATTGAGACAATTACTAATTGACTAATTTATTCTTTCTTTTCTTTTAAATGATACAAATTGAGCACTTTATATGTCTTAAAGCTCTGTGCCAAGGGCTTGGTGGGATGCAAAACTGAATAAGCTCTTTTACCTAAGAAAAGCATACGATCTTAAGTATTGTGAGGCTGAGCAAAATGATTGTTAGAATTACCTCAAAAGAGTCATGGGAAATTGACAGAAAGTGGGGGTTCATTTTCATTGAAGAATATAGAAAAACTTTCCATGGGTGGATGCTGTAAAGCCCTGGTAAGAGGAAAATAGAGTGGCAACTGAGACTAAGGCAACATCAAGGGGAAACATGGGGAAATGAAAATCCATAATGTGTTTGAAAAGTACTAAATAAACTAGTAGAGGGGAAAAAAACCCTCCCTAAATTCCTTTATTTCTGTTCATACTTTTGGGTTCTTAAACCCAAAAGTTTAAGGGTTGCTCATTAAAACCAATTGGGGAACTTCTTCAAAAGTTGATACATCCTAGCTCCATATCTTAGAAAGTCCATTTAGGACTTTAGTGTTTGGACATGTATTTTTGTTGTACTCACTTAATTAAAAAATTCAGCTATTTCTTAATTATCAGATTATTTTGTTATGTTTCTTCTCTCTCCTCTGCTTTCTCTTTGGGGGCTTCCTAGGTTTTTCTCCTTTTCCACTTTCATAAAGCACTTTTGAGACATACTAGGAATAATGTTTCAGAAATTGATGGTGGAAAGAAGTTTGCCAGGCCAGGCACAAATATGTTTATCAGAAATAGTTTTGGTTCTTGTACTCAGAACTTTAAAAAGATACATCTTAAATCATAGCCTTTCCTATCTTTGCTATGTATTTCTTTTTTTTTTCCTTTGCTATGTATTTCTAAAAAAAAAAAAAGTATTTATGTAAACCATGATCTTTATTATACAATACAGAAGGAAGGAAAACAGATCATCTCAAAAGGAAAACTATAAATATAAATCATGCACAATGTAGTACTTTTATCTAAAAATATCTATGTACAAATAAGGAATAATTAGAAAACAGCTGGGGATTCTCCTGACCCAAATCTCTAACTTTACAGTTCAAGCTTGAGAGTAGCTTGTTCTCTTATCACCTTCCTCTGGTTTGGGAGCCCCTCTTACCTCTTTCTAAGGGTGTGTCTCCAGAGTATTCTTACTGGTCTTCCATGTCTTGGAGCCCTCCCACCCTGTAAGGGGGAATATCTGTTTTTTCTTAGCAAACACTTTCTCTAAAGTTGGTGTCTTTTAAACCCTTCATGGTTACTAAAAGTACATATACACATAGAGGCACACACACACACACATATGTATGTCTGTTTGCTTGTGTGTGTGTGTGTATGTAATGATAATTGACCTACTTATGGCACTTCCCTCTTCTTACACTCTACTTCTCAGGGAACATTTCTGCTGACCATTTTGTTCCCCCACTATCTTTCTTCAATCCTTTCCACTTCCTATGGAATTAATGGGTAATATAGTTTTTCAGTTAAGCTCACCTAGAGCCCTGCTTACAATCTCCTACAAAATCACAAAGACCATTGAGACTGGTCCATATTGTTCTACAATTTGAGGCATTTTCTTTTAAATATAGGTAATAGTAATTAAAATAGCTACCATTACATGACTGACATTGTAGTGACGGCTTTGCATTCATTCATTAATTTATTTTTTTCTTACAATAACCCTTTGTGGCTAAATATTATACCCATTTGCAGCTGAGAAGACAGAGGCTATAGAAATATGTATCAAGTTTCATAGAACTAGACAATAACAGGGTCAGGATTTGAACATAAGTGTGTTGGAGTATGCATTTATTAATTACCTTTACATAAATATAGAGAGAGCCATTCCTTTAGCCAGTATTTAATGAGCAACTGTAATGGGTATGCCAGAGGTGTTGGTCTAGATGCTAAGGATTCATTGATTAGCAAAAGCAGACATATTTCCATCCCTTATGGAGTTAACAATCTAGGAGGGAAGGTAGATATGAACAAAATGAAATTACAATTACAGTAAGTACGGAAAGGAAAGCACATGCTCATATATTAAGGGGGAGTGGGTTAAAATGGACAGGAAGTTCAGCTTAGGTTTTTATGAAGCAACTTATAACTGATATATGAAAAATGACAAGGGTTTCCCTGAGGAAGAAAGAAGGCTCTTTTGATAGGTTGAGGATCAAAATAAGACTCAGTAAGATGTGCACGGTTAAACATTTTTATCTGTTCATTGGAACAATGGGAAGCTAATAGGGGTTTTAAGTATGGAGATGACAAGATTTGATTTAGAAATGATGGTTCTGGCCGCAATGTGAAGAAGGATGGTAGAATGGAAGTACATGTGAGGAGATTAGTTAGTCTAGTTAGTAATACTGTTGAGAGATGATGGGTACTGACATTAAGGTTATGGTAAACAGGCAGATTTTGATGGAAATAAAATCAATAGGAATTGGTTATGAATTGGATTTAAGAAAGAAGAGGAATCAAGGATGTCTCCTAGGTACTTGATTTATATAACTAGATGAAAAGGGTACCAATTTATTGATAATGGGAGTAGTGGAAGAATATATTGCTTCATTATCCTGTTAATGATTAGCTAATTTGTGAGGCATGCATGATATCTTAATGATCAGGAGGCATTTGACTGTAATGCATAACTTGAATAATTGTTAAATGCCCAGAAATATACCTGATATGTTAAGGGTTGCAAAAATTTAAAAACATATTTGAGAATCTTAAGATATTTTCTGGGACATCAGGAAATCAAGAAGTCACTATTGAGATGACAT
>RCUC01138191.1:0-32014 GCA_003697995.1 Taxidea taxus jeffersonii | reverse complement strand
ATCTGTCCATTACCTGAAGACAAGTCATCCTCCTTCTCTTGCCAGGTGAATTTTAATCCCTAGGAATCATTTATCTTGTCACTTTATTTTCAAACCTGAATCTTCCAGAACATCTAGGCCAAATGCCTTATAATACAGAAAACATCCATCCCATGGCCATGCTTTCCCCCAGATAAGTGACGTACAGCCTGACCTAATTCCACTTCTCCCTCTCCCCTACTATACGCCGAGTATGCGAGGAACCTTGTAGACCTCCTTGCCACTTCTCCACAGCTTCCCCCCAACCCTGCGCCCTGCCCACCCCTTTAGGATGTAGCCTTGACATTAGATTAGAAAGTTATCTGTACTGGGGTGGGGCTAGAAGGCACACGCCCACTAAAACACTAAACTCAGGTACACCGAGAACCTAGGAATGTGACCTTATTAGAAAATGGGTTTTGGGGACGCCTGGGTGGCTCAGTTGGTTGAGCAGCTGCCTTCGGCTCGGGTCATGATCCCGGCATCCTGGGATCGAGTCCCGCGTCGGGCTCCTTGCTTGGCAGGGAGCCTGCTTCTCCCTCTGCCTCCGCCTGCCACTCTGTCTGCCTGTGCTCTCTCTCTCTAATAAATAAATAAATAAAATCTTAAAAAAAAAAAAAAAAGAAAATGGGTTTTGGGTGCCTGGGTGGCTCAATAGGTTGGGCCTCTGCCTTCGGCTCAGGTCATGATCTCAGGGTCCTGGGATCGAGTCTCGCATCAGGCTCTCGGCTTGGCAGGGAGCCTACTTCCTCCTCTCTCTTCTTCTCTCTCTCTGACTGCTTGTGATCTCTCTCTAGAAAAAAAAAAAAGAAGAAAGAAAATGGGTTTTTTAGGAGATAGAATCCAGTTAAGACGAGGTCCTACTGGATTATGTTGGGCCTTAATCCAACGACTGTTGTCCTCATAAGAACAGGACAGTTTGGACAGGGTGAAGGCCATGTGATAACAGAAGCAGAGCACAGAGTGCTGCAGACACACAAGCCAAGGAACACCAAGGATTTGTGGCACCCGCCAGAAGCTGGGGGAGAGGGATCAAACAGATTCTCCCTTAGAACCTCCAGAAGGAACCAACTCTCCCGACACTTTGATTTTGGACTCCTAGCCTCCAGAACTGTGAGAGAATCCATTTCTGTTTTAGGGCTCCAACTCTGGGGTAATTTGTTACAGCAGCCCCGGGAAACTTGTATATCTTCAGGTTAATGACTCCCAACCCCTGCTCTCACCCTCCACCATCAGTCAAAGTGGGCAGCAAGAACCCAGGGCCTCCCGTTTGGACCCATGGCTCCCCCAGAAGAGTAGGGAGCGTAGCAAGCAAGGAGGTGCTTGGGCAAGGCCCGTAGGCTTTTTAGGCCACCGGCCTCAGCTCCCGTGGGAGAAAGCGCCGCCCCGGGAGTCAGCCGTGCTCTGACTCTAGCCTCTTCCACTAACTGGCTGGGGATCTGAGCTAGGAGGTTCCCTCCCTGGGCCTTGACGTCCCCATCTGTAAAAAGACAGCCTTGGCTGCTTTTAGATTTCAAGAGAGGTATGTCTTCTTGTTGTTAATCTCTTTGCACACAAATAAAACATGAATACATCAATGTTTAAAAAGTTCTAAGAATTCAGGTAACACTAAATCTCCCCCTCCTTGGCTACAACAGTCTCTGTCCTTTCTCTAGAAATGACAAGTGCCGTCCATCTGTGCTTTTCTAGGGGCTTTTTCTCTGTTCATTTGTGTGCATTGATGTACGGAGAAAAAGGGCTTATTTTGCATATTTGTGTTCTACTAAATACCTTTCTAACTTTGTAGGTAAAATGTCCTCCATGGTTGAGACTTACACGTGACCTTGCGTGGTGTCACGTACCTCTGTGTGTCGAGGCAGGCCCCATGACAGACATGCGGTTGGCTTCCAGTGTGTCCCTATTACAGACAATGTGCCCTGAGGTCCTTGGGGGGAGGCGCTGCTGTCCTCGATAATGTGTGTCTCTCTGCGGGCAGTGCGGTTGCAGGGGTGTGGGGCCCCATGCCTGTAACCTGGGGGTGGGGGGCAGGGAAGCTACTGTCTCCCCATCACCCTCTGCTCCAGGCAATTATTGCCTCCCCACAGGGGCTGCTCGAGAACAGGGGGTGGTGGGAAGGGCTCAGGACACCTACTCGGGTCCTCCTGAGCAAGGGCGCCTCTTTTCTTGTCCTCTAGGGAAGCCCTCTTCACTCAGGGGTTGACAGCTGAGTGTCAGATCATCTGCCCTGCTCTGCCCCGAGCAAACGAGCCTGACAGGACTGATACAGGATGAGGTGGCGGGATGACCTCACTCTGCCCCGTCTCCTACATCCAAAGCATGTCAACATTAGAAGGACTCCGATGTATCCCATTGCCCAACTCCAGGCCACAGAGAAGAAGCAACAGTAACCAGGAGAGGGTCAGCTACTTTCCCAAGGTCACACAGCAAGTGGCAAGCCTGGATTTTGACTCTAGACTCCCACGTGGGAGTTTGCCATTGGGTTGGAGAGGCCGGTGGACATCTGGCATATTATCTCAGCCCTCGGCATGTCTCTTCCTCTGCCTCAGCTGCTGACGTCATTTTCTGTCCCATTCCTTCAGGGTCTCAGATGGACCCAAATGCCAGACTTGGTGCTGAGGCTTTTGCCAGCTCCAGGCCCTCAAAGCCGACCAGAACAGTGGACACCCTGGGAAGCTTGTAGGGGACAGGAAAACGTGGGCTCTGGGGAGAAAGACAAGGAATATCGCGCATCAGAAAGCCTTTCTCTCACAGTCTGTCCACGAACGGGGCTGGGCCCCGTGCTCAAGGCCTCCCCCGCAGTCCACCAAGACCTCGCTGGGTTGGTGCTGAAGGGGGAAGTGGTTCTGTCCTCCTCTGAGATCTCACTTCTCAGTTGATCAGATAGAAGCACTAGAGACCACATCCGGCCCTTCCTGGGGAGCTCCGGGGGCATCACAGGTGTCCCGAGCATGTGCGGTGCCCCGCAGCAGAGCTGAGTGGTGCAGGCTGGCCCTCCAACCGTTAGGCCACCCTGCTCTCCTGGTCCGTCCCGGGGCGGGCAGTGGGCAATGCTGACACCACATGCTGAAACATGAATGAGATGAACTAAACCTTCAGTGTCCCCAGCACAGTGAAAATGAAATAAAATGCAGGCATTACTTTGGCAAAATGCTTCTGTACGTCCATCTTAGAGATAGGGAAGCTGAGACCTGTGTCTTTACCATGATCTTCCAACGGAGCCTCTGTGATTTGGGTATGAATGCTCATATTTCTCAGCAGCCCTGAACATTTAGGCCCTGCCTTTCCTCCCCCTTCTGGAAGGGGCCCTCTGGGCCTCCATACCACCCCACCCCTCCTTCCTGCCTCTCCCCTCAGCCAATAGGCTCTGCCCAGGGGTGGTTGAGATTCCGAAACTACTGGTGCGGGCCCCACCCACGATGAGTCGAGACACCGGAAAGGCAGCTCTGATACAGCACAGGGGTGTGACCTGAGTCCCCTGAGGCCCCAGATCTGGTCTGTCCTCTCGGTTTTGGCTATGGGGATCAATCAGGCTTTTCCTTGAATCTGGATTCTCATTAGGGCTCTGCTCCCCTGCTTTGTGGCTTCTGACAAGTGTTGTCCATCCCACCTTCGGGCCTCAGTTTCTCCATCGGGAAATAGGAAGTGGGGATTGGAATTAACAATCTTCAGGGATCCTTCCAACCCTGTCTTCTGGGTCCCAGAAAGCATTCCTCAGCCAGAATGGGTGTGATAGAACTCTGCGGCCAAAGGAAACCAGGGGACAGGAAAGGAACTAGTGACTTTTTTTTTTTTGGAAGATTTTATTTATTTATTATTTGAGAGAGAGAGAGATTAAGAGAATGACCAGGAGGAGGGGCAGAGGGAGAAGCAGACTGTCTATGGAGCAGGGAGCCTGGTGTGGGGCTCGATCCCAGGACCCTGGGATCATGACCTGAGCCAAAGGCAGACGCTTAGCCGACTGAGCCACCCAGGCACCCAAGAGCTAGGTAACTCTTAAGGGTCCTTTGATTACTAAATTTTCTAAGCAAAGCAGAAATAATGTGAGGACCACTCTGACTGATACCACTCAATCAGAAATACACAAAGCCTGAAGGCCCTTGGAAAGCATGGAGTGATGGTCCCTACAACAAGGTGAGACCAGTCGTGGTCAGGAAAGCCTGGGCCATCGTCAGGGCTGCTCTTGATTCCCATCCTAGCAGGGGCTCCAACATAAGGAATGGTTGGGCACCTTCTGTCTGAGCGGCTTCTGCCTTACCATTGCCTGGTGTGGCTCCTGGTTTGAGGGAAATTGAGGCGTCTACCCCAAAGGCTTTAGTACAGGACTCTGGAAATTCACCCCAAAGTACTACAACCTGGAGAACATTCAACAGAACCCTCAAAGGTCGTGTTCATGGTGGTGGCTTTCACACACCACCTGAACTTTACGTTTACCAGAGGGCTTAACTTGCTGAACATCAAGGATGCTCTATAGAATTATAGACTGTCGGAGTTGAAGGTTCTCTATGATCACTCCATCCAACCTGCAAAATGAAGTTGGCCTTTCTTGCATGCTGCCAGTGACAGAGAACTCACTATCACCACCAAACCGCAACTCTAGTAAGGCAGCCTATCCCTGTCTGGGATAGTTCTGAAATTCTTCTTCATGTTGAACTGAAACTTCTTGGAACTTCTAGTCCTTAACCACAAGCCTGCCCTCCAAGGCGGGGGACCACACACTAGCAGCTTCTACCTCACGGGATTTAAAGGCAGAGATTTAAAGGCAGCGGCCAGGTTTTCTTGCCTGTTCTTGAGGCTGACCAACGATTGTTAACAGTAGCTCCTGTAATCTGGTCTGGGGCCTCCTTCCACATGTCATCAGCTCCATGTGGATGCATTCCTGTTTGTCAGTTTACGGTTAGAGATGCAAGCATATCCCTGGGGGGGCTCACTGGACCCGGTGTGAGCTCATCTGGCTTCTCCAAAGCTCTGGCCACCACGCTCCTACTCTGCCCAGACTCTGCACCTGTATCTGGCAGCCACATCCTGTCTCAGACCAGGTTCGTTTCAGGTTGGACCCAAAGCAGGGCTCTGGTCCGGGCCGGACCAGAACTGTGTGTGTGTTACCAAGATACAAGGGCGCTGTTTCCGGCCTCCATAGCGGAAGGGCTGCCTGGCATTTGGAAGAACAAACAGAACACCTGTTCCAACCCTGACGTGTGGCAGATAGAGAAACTGAGGTCCAGTGCAGGCAAGGGACTTGCCTAAAGTCTCATAGCAAAGCTGGAGTCCGGGTCTCCTGGTGTCTCCCCCAGTCCTGGGTTCTCCCTACGTCCCATGCTGCCAGCTGCCCCCCCTTGCTGTCTTCTCCCAGTTTCTGTTGACTCAGGAAACCCCACTGACCCTGCTATCCCTCTTCCAGAGCTCAATCTGGATGACTGACCACAGCCCTGGGCCTCCCTGCTCTGCTTTTGGGAGGGGAAATTCTTGTGTCCGTCTCCCAGCTCCTGTCCTCTCCCACCACAGGGTGATCTCTGCTCAGTGGCCTCTGAGGAGGGAGCTGCCGGAGCCCCAGCCTGTGGGTTTTCCATGTGCTTATCAATTCCTGCTCAGCTCTGGGCTACGTGGCCTCAGGCTCCTATGAGCCTCGGAGCCGCCTGCATAGACTGGCCGATTAGAGCTCCCCAGCACACCCACCGCCCTTGGATCCTGTGGGTCTAGAACTGGGCGCCAGAGGCTATGTTAAGCAAACATTCCAGGAGGTTCTAATACAGGAGATCCAGAGACCGCATTCCTAGAAACAGTGTTCTGGGTATCATAGCAGATGCTGGGACAAATCTAAAGTGGGTTTCAAACATGGTCCCTGTCCTCAAGGAGCCCCTTGGCCTTGTTGGAGAAACATAGGGAGCCAGGTGGATCCCCACATGGGTGTCCGAGCAGGCACCCAGGCACAGAGCTGCTGGGGACTAACTCAGTCCTGGGGAGAGACAGAGAGGAAACATGACAGGTGCTCAGTCTGGAAGCCTGAGAAACCATGGAGGGTGCGTCATGCTGGGATGAATGACTTGGGATGGCCTCGAACACAGGGATGTGCCCACTGGGGCCAGGAGTACAATAGGCTTGTTTGGTTTGGGTCCAGTAAATTTGCCAGTTTTTTTTAAAGAAGTAATACTAGTCCCTGTAGGCAGGGCTGTGTGAAACTGTTCTTGTGAGCCAACAGTGGTGCATTCATGGGTAGAACCTTTCTGGAGGGTAGAGCCAGTGGTTTCAGATGGGCAAAAAAATCATATAACTCAGCAAGTGATTAGTGAAAGCATAATTCAAAAATTAAGAAATGGAAATAAATGAAGTATTCATGCAGATTATTAAACGATTGAATTCGTTCGCAAAGATTTAACATTTGAGTCATTCAAATTAATATATCTACAGAACACTTAATGCCATATAGTAAAGGCTCATAATATATTTGAATAAGTACAACATAAGGAAGTATATGTAATGTTCCAATAATTAATAAATAGATCTATTATTACTACTACTATAATTGGAGGGAGATGTTTGCAAATATTTATTAAAGCAATAGGGAGGAAGAAGAGAATGTTCGCTTGAGGACAAATGATGGTGAGTCTTTTTTTTTAAGTCATATAAGTAGAAAGAGAGTGAGTACAAGTAGGGGGAGAGGCAGGCAGACGGAGCAGGAGAAGCAGACTCCTCACCAAGCAAGGAGCCCAAGGAAGAACTTTATCCCAGGACCCTGGGATCATGACCTGAGCTGAAGGCAGACGTTTCACTGACTGAGCCACCCAGGCGTCCCGATGATAAGTCTTGGACGTCGCTGGAAGCTGTAATCCTGGGAGTAATTTTGTCAGGATCTGGGGACCCGAGCGCAGGGTCCTGGCCTGCCCGTGGTCCAGAAGATGTTAGTGGGGGAGAGTTTTTCATCTTTCTGTGGTAGTGATCTGGCAGAGGACAGTTTTTCATGAGCTCGATGATCTTACTTCAGGCCAGTCTGAGGGAGAGCTACCAAAGCACTACAGGGCCTTTGTTCTTGCCCTGCTTTCCAAACAGAACATAATAAACTCAGGCAATGTTTGAGCTCTCAGAATATGCCAGATGCTCTAGGGCCATTATCCATCTAATCCTTAAAACGATCTCCTGAGGAAACCCAGGCTTGGAGAGGCCATGCAGTCACACAGTGTTACATTTAGGATTTCAGTCCTGGTGTGGGTAATTCTAGAATCCCAGAGTTCTTTTTTTTTTTTTAATTTTTTAAAGGTTTTTATTATTTATTTATTTATTTTAGAGATAGGGAGGGGCAAAGGCAGAGAAGCAGATTCCATGCTGAGCCCAGAGCCTGACTTGGGGATTGATCTCACGGCCCGGAGATCATGACCTAAGCCGAAACCAAGAGCTGGACGCTTAACCAGCTGAGCCATCCAGGTGCCCCTGGAATCCCAGGGTTCTTAACCACACTGCTCCTGTCTCTACTGTGCTGAAACCTGGTTCTAATGTTGAGTTTGCCATCGAGGCACAGTGTGACCATGTCCTACCTCCCTGGGTTTCCTGTGATAAACTTGCCTGTGAGTACTACGGAGAGAAGCAGAGGTCAGAGGCTCAGAGTTGGAACACCACGGGGATCCACTAAGACCTTCCTGACTCTATACCTAGCGAAGGAGGGAGCAGGAACCCAGAGGAGGGAAGAGATTTATCTAGGGTTGTAGAAGAGCTGGGACTAGAATCTGGGAATTCTCAGGCCCGTGAAAACACCTCCAGGTTAGCGCAACCAGTGGTGACAATGGGGATGAGACAGCTATTGATCTCTCCCTCCTTCCAAAACCCTGGGGTACAAAGGCTGGCTCCTGTCACTTCCCCAGACTTGCTTTGAAAATTTCCCTGACTTGGGCCTGGGCCTGGGCTGGGCATCCCCTCTCTCATGGGTGGGGAGAGCCGAGTCTTCAGGTCTTCACACTTTACTGGGTGGAAGGAGACCTCAGCTGTCAGGGATGCCAGCCCCCAAGGGCTGGGGGAGGGCACCTTGTCTTGTTCCATTTGCCAGGGGCTTCCGCTGCACCAGGCTCTCTGCCAGGCACTGTGGGGCAGGAACAGAAGGTTTTAGAAGCCTGCCCTTGACTTACCTTCCTTCCCCAACCAGAAGTACACTTTCTAGCAGCAGGTCAATCATTCTTGAGTTCAGGAAATTGTTAATAATTGTATGCAATAACTGACGTTTAAAAATCTGTGACCATGGACGCCTGGGTGGCTCAGTTGGTTAAGCAGCTGCCTTCGGCTCAGGTCATGATCCCAGCGTCCTGGGATCGAGTCCCACATCGGGCTCCTTGCTTGGCAGGGAGCCTGCTTCTCCCTCTGCCTCTGCCTGCCACTCTGTCTGCCTGTGCTCACGCTCTCTCTCTCTCTCTCTCTAACAAATAAATAAATAAAATCTTAAAAAAAAAAAAAATCTGTGACCAGAGTAAAAAGTACGGTTAATGAACATTTTCATACCCTTTGCACAGGCTGGCTTATTTTTTTTTTAAGTATCTCTCTATTTTTTCTTTCTTTCTTTCTTTTTTTTTAGCGAGGGAGGGAGGAAGGAAGCAGGCAGAGGGAGGGAGAGAATCTTAAGGAGACTCCACACCCAGTGTGGAATCCCAACAGCCTGGAGCCCAACAGCGGCTCATCTCACAACGCTGAGATCATGACCTGAGCTGAAAGCAAGAGTCAGATGTTTAACTGACTGAGCCACCCAGGTGCCCCATTTAAGTGTTTCTTAAAATGGGATCTAGAATTTTTTTTTATTTTTTTAAGAGCATCTTTTTTTTTAAAGGGATAGTTGACATATAAACATTATATTAGTTTCAAGTGTACAACAATGATTCAGTGTATGCATATATTATGAAATGATCGCCACAGTAAGTCTAGTTAAAATTCAGAAACATTTTGGGACGCCTGGGTGGCTCAGTTGGTTGAGCGTCTGCCTTCAATCAGGTCATGGTCCCAGGGCCCTGGGATCGAGCCCCACATTGGGCTCCTTGCTTGGCAGTGAGTCACTTCTCCTTCTGCCTCTTCCCTCTGCTTGTGCTCTCTCACATAAATGAATAAAATCTTTAAAAAGAAAAAAAAAGTGATGTTATATATTTTAAAAAGACATCTAAGAACATCTTAAAAAGTTACAGAATGGCTTAATTTATATTTTCTCTCCCAGATTCTGGTCCAATGGCTAGTGCCAGGCCTTGGCTGACTTTCCACCTATCTGGGGTAAAATGAGAAAATTAAAGGTGTAAGTGTGTGTATAACATTGGGTAAGGATGTCAGTTCCCCTTTCCTGGAAGAGGGTCTTGAGCTTTCCTTATTATATTTTAGAAGGTTAGAGAAGGTCCTCTATTTTATGAAATGAAAGTGTTAGTCTGCAGATAGTGTTCTCAGAATCCTTGGTTGTCAACCCATATCAACTCTCCTATTAAAAAATAATATTTACAGGGGCGCCTGGGTGGCTCAGTGGGTTAAAGCCTCTGCCTTCAGCTCGGGTCATGATCTCAGGGTCCTGGGATTAAGTCCCACATCAGGCTCTCTGCTCAGCAGGGAGCCTGCTTCCTCCTCTCTCTCTCTCTGCCTGCCTCTCTGCCTACTTGTGATCTCTGTCTGTCAAATAAATAAATAAATAATCTTTAAAAAAATATTATTTACAAAACTTGAAAATCTGGGAACCACTGACTCTACTTCGGGATTTAGCCCTTTGGCGTCTGTTTCCTACTTTGATCAGATTCAACCAGTACTGGCCCAGGTTGGTGAAAAAGCCCATAGGTATGGCTCAAGCCCTTGACTCTGCCAGTTATTCACTAACCCACGGTGACTGAGTCCTCACCTCCCTCAGCCCCAGCCTCCTCTTCCGTGAATTGTGGACATTCCTATTTCCCAGGATCATTTTGAAGATCAGCTAAGGTAGTGTGGATAAGATGTCATAGTGCCTAGTACATCATGAGTATGGTGTCTTACCCCCAACTGTCCAGGCAAATACCACTACCTCCTTATCGTTGGCAAAACACCCCTCTAACAAAAAATAAGCATGGTAAAACCATGGCCTAGACTTCTCCACCCCCCGCTCCACCTTCTGATCTTCCTTCTCTCCCCCCTCCTTCCCTCTCCTCTTTGTCCTCTTCCTTCTTCTTCTTCTTCCCTTCCTCCTCCTCCTCCTACTTCTCTTCCTCCTCTTCCTCCTCTTTTTTCTCCTTTGTTGTCTCCTCCTCCTCTTCCCTCCTCTTCTTCGAGAATTTATTTACTCATTTGAGAGAGAGATGGAGAGTGCAAGCAGGGGGAAGAGCAGAAGGGGAGGGAGAGGGACAAGCAGACTCTTGAGCTGAGCATTGAGTGACACCAGGCTCGATTCCAGGACCCTGAGATCATGGCCTGAGCCTAAACCAAGAGTTGGATGCTCAACCGACTGGGCCACCCGGGCGCTCCCCACCCCCCATCCAACGGCTTGGAGTTCTGATTCTTTGCCCCAAATACAGGGAACTTGGAAAGAAGTTGTGGTAACCATAGTTCCTGAGAGGAAAACGTAATTGTCTCTGAACTAGAGGTTGGGAAGTTTCAGCTGTAACTGGGTTGAGGGTAATAGCAAAAGGTCTGGCCAAGAGCTGGAAGAAGGAAGAGGTGAGGAGGGCCTCATGGATGATGGCACAAACCATGAGAATCTAAGGAGAGGTCAACCAGCAGCAAACTCCCCACTGAGGGTTTTCCTGGCGATGATGAGAAATCCTACTCAGGGAATCCCTTCTCCACAGAGGGAGTGCTGCCTTTGGCTAGTGAGGGAGGCAGCCTAAGTAACTAGATCCAAGGCAAGGTCTGGCATAGCTGGACATTGGTCTGTCTTGCCTTTGGAAGGATCCTACTGTAGCATCCATCCTCACACTGACCTCCTACCCTCTACCTTTACCTCATTGTTGTCTCATTTCTTCCAGAGGCGCCAAAAACCAGATCAGCCACCCAGACCAGAGCCACAGGAACTAGGTCCCCTCAATGGGGATACAGGTGAGTAGCCAGCCCCATAAATGCCCTCCCTACCCTCCACGAGGTTTCCTACTTTATAAACAACAAAGGTGATACAGCTATTTAATTATCTCATGAGATCTTAGGTAGGTTACATTAATAGCAGTATCATGTCTAAAATCAAGGAGGTGATATTCCTGACTTGTACTTGTCTCTTCTGGCTACTGATATCACACCTGGGGTGCCGAGTTTATTTCTGGAAAGTACCTTTTCAGGAGAATCCAGAAAAATTGGAGGGAGAACAGTGGAGACAGATCAAGCTGGTGAGGATTCTGGAACCCAGTACTGTAAGGAGGACTTAAAGGAGCAAAGGATGTTCTACCTGGAAAGAAGATGTTGTAATAAAACACAACAGTTCTCCCTAAGTGTCTGCAGTGCCCTCAGAGAGAAGAAAGATAAGCCTTGTTCAGTGTGACCCAGAGGTCAGTACAAAGGCCTCAAGGTGACAGAAACAGGCAGGCAGAATTCAGTTCAATCTCAAAGGATGTTTTGTGTGATTGTTGGTTTAAAACCGCCAGGGCTACCTAGTAATGAAATGAGCTCTCCATCTCTGAAAGGGTTCAGTTACAGACTGAAGACTGGTGGGGCCATTGTAGATGACGTTTAAGTACCAGATAAGCAACTGGACCCGAATTCAGAGGCTCTGTAATCTGCCTGTGCACAGGAATTACCTGGGGGAACTTCAAAGATACACATTCTGGGCCCCTGCTGCAGACCAGCTCAACAAGAGTCTCTGGAAGTTGAGCTGAAGACTCCATCCTCCTGGTGATAATCTGTCTTTGTTCTAAGCCTCTCCCTGGCCGGGGCTAGTTCAGGTACTGGTCTTGTGGACCAAGGTTTGGGACCCTGAGCCCAGTGGTTTGTGAGAGTCTGGGGTTCTCTGAAATTGACCCTGGCCATCCCCCAGGACCTAGGGCACTGACTTGCTCCCTCCAGGGAGCCCAGGGCTGGCTTCCTGACTAGCAGCCCCACTCCTCAGCTTTCTCCTCATGCTCTTTGCCAACCCTGTCTATGGTGCTTTGCAAAAATAATATGACCACTAATGATAATGCCAACTACATCCATGGTGCCAACCCCTCTAATGGTTGTCAGGAGCAATAATGACTCTCCAGAGAGCATTCAGTAAACAAAACAGCACATTTATTGAGCTATCTCTAAATGCCTGGCACAGTGCTTCCTGCTCCGTGTGCATCAGCAAGCAGGGTAAGGTGGCCATCAGGAAATCTTGCCACGGGATCAGACTGTGCAGGTTCCAGCCCAGGCCCTGACTGTGAATGTTGTGATCCTGGGCCAGTTGTATAACTTGTCCCTCAGTTTCCTCTTCTGTGAAATGGGGATAAACGTAGTCCCCACCACACTGGGTTGTTGTGAGAACTGCGTGTTCCCCATGAGGCCCCTGGAACAAGGCTGGCATGTTCCTGGGCACGGTAAGCTCTCAGTATTCCTTACCTTGCTGGTGTTATTTCTGTTGCCATCATTTCCTGATTGGATCATCTCCGTAGTCCTGTGAGCTAGGTGTTATTATTATCCCGATTTCCCATATTGGGTAACTGAGGCTCAGAGAGGGTGGGTCATGCCTTAGGGCACACCCAAAGCCTGTTGGACTCAGAGTGGCATTGGCAGGGCCCATTTCTGGAGTTTCCATAAGCAAGGGCTAGACTTCCTGTTTGCATCTGCTTCCCACTCACAGCAGCCCCTCTTCCTCCATTTTGGTTTGGGGGGGGGAATGATAAAGGTCAGGGGTCCCACACTTAGATACTCACAGGCCCCAGCAGGCAAAGCAGGTGGTGAAGTGGTCCCTTCAGTGTGCCCTCAGGAGAGACAGGCAAGGTCTGTGGCAAGCAGCAGAGCCCCATCCTGGATGAAGCAGGAGACAGCTGTGCCTCATCTTTGGGTCCTAACTGGCACGAAGGTACACACTGCCAGGCCTTTGGCTTCTTCAAGAAAACATGGAAATCTGTGTATGAAGTAAAAATTGCTCAGTTATTAAGTCTCAACAACTTTTTTTTACTTCATTTTTAAAAAGATTTTACTTATTTATTTGAGAGAGAGAGAGTGAAAGCATAAGTCCGGGGGGCGGGGAGGAGGAGGAGCAGACTCCCTACTGAGCAGGGAGCCCAGTGCGGGACTCGATCCCGGGGTCCTGGGACCCCGGGATCATGACCTGAGCCGAAGGCAGATGCTTAACTGACTAAGCCAACCAGGTGCCCCCCTTTTTTTACTTTAGATATTTGTGCAAGCAAACAGCATTGTTATGGGCTGAGTCCGTCCTGTGAGTTACCAGCTCTGCTGCGGATCATAGGGGGCAGAATGAGACCACTGGCCCCCGCACTGAGGAGGGTCTCCAAAGCCAGAGAGATGTGAGTGGCTGCCGCTGGAGGTTGCTCCCAACTGTCACCATTCTTGAGGTGGAGCCTGGAGTTCTCACCCCTTCGCCCTGGCTTCCCATAGGGAAGACCCTGGCCTCACCCTGGCTCTGTGTGAATTTTTTGCTTCCTCACCTGTAGCCCCAGCCATCCAGCTCTGCGCATCTGAGGAGGCTGAGGAGTACCAGAAGGAGATAACCAGAATTCTCCTGCAACATGAAGAGGACAGGAAGAAATGGGCACAACAGGTGAGACCAGGTGACACACAGCTCTTCTCTCTTCCTCTTGCTCAGCCAACCTTGCTCAATGCCAGAATGAGGACCACCTTTGGATTTTGGTGTTCTAACCATCTCTTATGCCTTTACCAAGAAGGAAGTTCTTTATCTTTTGAATAAATATTTGTAATTGCTTGAATGTAATTCATTATATTCATTGTATGCAGTGCAAGATTGGGAAACACTAACACAGTAGAAAGACTTCCTTCCTGGAGTGGGCATCAAGATTAGAAGTCTCCTACATCCCTCCCACCTAGACAGTTCTCTGGGAGCCCCCTTCTATGATCTAAAGAAGGCAGAGTCAGCGACACCTGCTGTGTCCTGATGGTCTTGTGCCCACTCTGAGCTCAGGCCATTCCCATCACTCAGATGATGGGATGGGACTCTAATCACCAACCTCTACAAAGCTCTAGGGGCTGGTGTGTAAATAAGTGGGGCTGTATTGAACCCTCTCAATCTCATGCTGGGGGCCATCTCCTGTCCCCAGGTGGAGGAGAACAGGAAGCTAGAGCTTCAAGAGAAACTAGATGAACAGAGAAGAGTCCTGGAGGGAGAGCATGAGGAGACCCTGCAAGGTAAGGATGGAGATTCTTCCCTACCAAGGGTGTGGAAGGCCCCTTCTTTTGTCCCCACCTCCCAAGTTCACAGGGGGACTCCCACTGGCTCCCACCTCCTGTCTCTAGCCCCTCCTTCCCATTGCTGGCCCCCCCCCCCCTGCCTCTTGCTGCCCCCTGGTGCCCCTGGTCCACAAAGAGTTGGCTGCTTCAGGGCTGGAGTCTTCAGGGTCCTTGGACTTGTCCTTTTGGACATGACTTTAAAACTGACACCATGCTTTGTCTAACCTTAGTGGAGAGATTTTTTTTTCCCTTTCCATTTTAAAAGCAATTCATATTCCTTAAAGGAAATTTGAAAAATCTAGACAAATAGAACTTTTCAATATCTATATTCCTTTCCTATAACAATGACATCTCTTAAAATTTATAGTTAGGTGATTTTTTTCAAATATTTTTTTCCCTTTTATAATGTGATGTGACCATCATAAAAGTTTAGAATCTATGGGTTAAACAAAATGGTCTTAGAGCGTCGTGGTTAGGACCTCAAGCTCTGCAGGCACAGTCCCTGGGTTGGGATCCCAGACTCTCCTCTTACTCTCACTGGCTGGGTACCCTTGAAGAATTGAGTTAACTTCGTTCATAGGGCCTTTATGAGAATTAAATGATTTGATGCACAGATAGATAAGATTTAGAACAGTACCTAATATTTCACAAGATGCTTGGCGAACAATTGTTAGTACTTATTATTTTCTTATTGAGAAAATTAAAATTGTATGTAATTCCACCCAGAACTAGTCCCTGTTACCCCTTTGGTATAGATCCCTTTCATTCTGTGTGTGTGTGTGTGTGTGTGTGTGTGTGTGTGTGTGTTTACCTGGGGTATTCATCTACACACATAGACACACACAGACTTTGGAGGGAAGGAAATAAATTGTTCTCACTTTGACTTCTACTAACATCTTGTCATTAAACTTCTATAACAGAAGTTTTAGTAATTACACGGCCTTCCAATGTCAGCCCTTGTTCATTCAACTGAGCCCCGTTGGTTAGGCATTTAGGTGACTTCAAACTTCTGCCATTGTTTATAATAGCAATGATACTTCCACAGTGAACACTGTCTTGTAAAATCTTGGCCACATTCATGATTTTATCTTTAGAATAACCTTCTAGTAGAGGTGGTGTGACAAAGTTTATGTATTTTTTTATTTTGGTAAAATACATATAAGACGGTTACCATTAGTGACATTTCATACATCCAGAGTGCCCGGCCACTGTCACCCGATCCTGTTCCAGTATACGCTCATACCCTGACAGTGAGTCCCGTCCCCACCAAGCAGTCACTCCCTGCCCCTCCCCAGCCTCCTAGCTCCTGGCAGCCACCAGTCCACTCTCTGGCCATGGTTTCGTCTGTTTGGGACACTCACTAAATGGCATCATGCCACCTGTGGCCGCCCCTGTCCAGCTTCTTCACCCAGCACGATGTTTGCTGGGCATATCCCTGTGGCACTGTACATTGGCACTATTTCTTTTCTTCCCTCCCGTTTTTTTTTTAAAGATTTTATTTATTTATTTGATAGACAGAGATCACACAAGCAGGCAGAGAGGCAGGCAGAGAGAGGAGGGGAGAAGCAGGCTCCCTGCCGAGCAGAGAGCCCGATGCGGGACTCGATCCCAGGACCCTGGGATCATGACCCGAGCCGAAGGCAGCGGCTTAACCCACTGAGCCACCCAGGCGTCCCTTCCCTCCCGTTTTAAAAGCTATTCCATTCCTTTTTATGGCTGAGTCATATTCCCTTCTCATTGGCATGGACACATCACACTTCGTAAACCATTCATTAGTTGATGAACACCTGGGCTGCCCTTTGGCAACCGTGAATAGTGCCGCTAGTACGAGCACCTGCTTGGACACCCACTTTCTGTTCCCTGGGTGTATTCCCAGTGGGAGATTTCTGGGGTCATTCAGCAAACTTGTGCTCAGCTTTGTGAGAGACAGCCAGTCTGCGACAGCAGCGGCACCACTCTGCTTCCCCACCAGCGACGCCCAAGGGTTCCAGTTGCCCCACATCCTTGCCAGTCCTTGCCATTTTCCCTTGTTGTTGTTATTGTTGCCATCCTAGTAAAGCTGGAGTGGTAGCTCATGGTGGTTTAGATTTGTATTTCCCTAATGCCTAATTATGCTGAGCATCTTTTCATGTGCTTTTTGGCCATCTGTATGTCTTCTTTGGAGAAGGTTGGGTACATTTTTAATGTTACTGAAACAGACCTTGAAGTGTAATACCAGTGTTTCCTTTCATCATTGGTATTTGCATGGTCTTTCTCGAGAACTGTCTTTTAAAAATATAGGTAGGATTATTTTTTTAAATAGATTTGAGAGAGAGAGAGCACAAGCAGGGGGAGGAGCAGGGGGGGAGAGAGTAGGAAGGGAAAGCATCTCAAGGTGACTCCACGCAGAGCCCGACTTGGGGCTGGATCGATCTCACGACCCTGAGATCATGCCCTGAGCTGAAACCAAAAGTCAGACGGTCAGTTCACTAAGCCACACAGGTGCCCCCAGTTAGGATTGTTTTATGTGTAAAATTTTAGATCCTGTTCTTTTCATTTAACATTGTTTCCAACATGTTTCCAAATAATTATGCTGCTTGTAAATGTTGATCAAGTTAGACCATTGCATACACGGTTTTCCTTATATCTTGAGTCTAGACTTCCAGATTTTAACTGCTGTAAATAACACCACACTAAACGTCTTTTGCATAAAGATGTGCCCACATTTCACGATATGTCCTTAGATTCCCAGAAATGGAATAACTAGAGCAGAGGTCTGAACAATTTTAGGATTCTTGAAACATATTGCAACATTAGCACAAAATGTTTTGGAATGGATTTGAAGCCCTAGCCCTGGGAATCTGAAGAGCTGTGTTTTAATTCTAACACACTGTGCAATGTTGGGCCTGTCACTCAACCCCAGATCTGTTTCTATATCTCTAGAAGCTACCTTGAACTTCAGGTCACTTTCCATATCTCTGAAATCTACCTTCCCCTTGTCAGGATGCTATTGTAGGAAAACAGCTCTGTTCTCCATGTGTTACTTTGATACTATTTTCAGCATTATAAATATATTGATAAGAAAATTTTCCTCATGGAAAAACCCCAGAGGAGAAGGGACTGCTTGTCTTGAGTTCTTCCCATCAGTTAGAATTCCTACATAATTATTTCTAAATCACTTGGCTTATATTAGGTGGTACACTGGTATGTGTTAAATGGATAAATAAGAACATGGTGGGAAGGAAAATATAGGATTTTATGTGTTTGGGGGACAGTACATAGATAACTGGGAGAAGCTAGTGGTGGTTTTCACCTTTGACAACGTTTTGTTGTCTTTTATTTTCTCTCCTTTTTTAAAAAATTATCATATAGTAAAATTGACTTCTTTGGTATATAGTTCCCTAAATTCTAACACAGGTGTACCTTCACGTAATCACACCGTAATCTGATACAAAACAGTTCCAACTCCCCCAAATTCTTTCAGGCTATCCTTTTTTAAAAAGATTTTGTTTTATTTTTTTTTTAAAGATTTTATTTATTTATCAGATAGAGAGAGTACAGGAGCGAGCACAGGCAGACAGAGTGGCAGGCAGAGGCAGAGCGAGAAGCAGGCTCACTGCTGCGCAAGGCAAGGAGCCCGATGTGGGACTCGATCCCAGGACGCTGGGATCATGACCTGAGCCAAAAGCAGCCGCTTAACCAACTGAGCCACCCAGGGGTTCCCTGTTTTATTTTATTTTATTAGAAAGAGAGAGAAAGCACACAAGCAGGGGAAGGGGCAGAGGGAGAGGAAGAAAGAATACCAAGCACTCCGCACGGAACAAAGGAGCCTGACAAGGGCCTCCATCCCAGGAGCCCGAGATCCCCACCTGGGCGGAAACCAAGAGTCAGACGCTTAACTGACTAAGCCACCCAGGTGCCCCACAGGCTGTCCCTTCTGTCCTCAATTCCACCACTACTCCAATTCCTCTGTGTGGAATTACCACACAGGCACCCACTGATTTGCTCCCCATCCCTATAGTTTTGTCCTTTCAAAGTTGTTTTATAAACAAAGTAATATCTGATTTTTTAAAAAGATTTTATTTATCCATTTGACAGAGAGAGAGATCAAAACTAGGCAGAGAGGCAGGCAGAGAGAGAGAGAGAGAGGGAGAGTGAAGCAGGCTCCCTGCTGAGCAGAGAGCCCGATCTAGGGCTTGATTCCAGGACCCTGGGATCATGAGCTGAGCCAAAGGCAGAGGCAGAGGCTTTAACCCACTGAGCCACCCAGGTACCCTGGTCTCATTGATTCCTGTTATGTTTATTTCCTTCTCCTGGCTCCTTTATATTCTGTTAACTCTTCTTTTTATGATTTCTTACACGAGGTGCTTATATTACTGATTTGATACCTTTCTCCTTTTCTTACGGAAGCATTTAGTGCTACAAATTTCTCCCTAAGCACTGTATTTCTGCATCCCACAGATGATATGTTGTAGTTTCATTTTTGTTCAGTTAAAAATATGTTCTAGTTTCCCTTGAGACTTCCTCTTCAGCTCATTGAGCACTTATAAGTGTTTGGATGTTGGTAGTTCTCTTTCTGTGACTGATTTCCAGTTTGATTTCATTATGGTCAGAGAACAGAGTTTGTATTTTGCTCCTTTTATAATTTGTTAAGGCTTGTTTTATGACTCAGGATATGGTCTATCCTGTGAATGTTTCATGTGCACTTGAAAAAAATGTGTATTCTGCTACTGTAGGTTGTAGTTTATAAAGTGGTTAAATCAGGATGTAGACAGTGCTCAGTTCTTCTATATTCTTATTGATTTTATGCCTCCTTTTTCTATTGAATGCTAAAGAGTGTTGAAATTCCTCACTATAATTGTGTATATTTGTCTATTTCTCCTTTCAGTTCTGTTAGTTTTTGCTTCATGGATCTCAATGCTCCTTTGTTAGTATACAAACATTTAGGATTGTCATGTTTTCTTGGAGAACTGACCTCTTGATCATTATGTAATGCCAATGTCTTCATCCCTGATGTTATTCCTTATTCTTAAGTGCACTTCATCTGAAATGAACACAGCCACTACTGCTTTCCTTTGATTCATGTTGCTTGTTCTACCTTTTTACTTGTGATCTACCTGTGACATCTATTTAAAGTGGGTTTCTTGGGACGCCTGGGTGGCTCAGTTGGTTAAGCGGCTGCCTTCGGCTCAAGTCATGATCCCAGCGTCCTGGGATCGAGTCCCACATTGGGCTCCTTGCTCGGCAGGGAGCCTGCTTCTTCCTCTGCTCTGCCTGCCTCTCTGTCTGCCTGTGCTCGATCTCTCTCTAACAAATAAATAAATAAAATCTTAAAAAAAAAAAATTTTTAAAGTGGGTTTCTTGTAAGTAGCACATAGCTGGGTGTTTTTTTAAAGATCCAGTCTGACAATCTCTGTCTTTTCTTTAGGATGTTTAGACCATTTAGTTTGTGTTCGTACTGCTATGGTTGGAGGTAGGTCTGTCGTTTTGATGCTCTACATTCCTTTCCCTGCTTTCTTTTGGAGTATTTGAACATTTTTAAGTATTTCACTTTTTTTTTTTTTAAAGATTTTATTTATTTATTTGACAGACAGAGATCACAAGTAGGCAGAGAGGCAGAGAGAGAGAGGAGGAAGCAGGCTGTCCGCAGAGCAGAGAGCCCGATGCGGGGCTCGATCCCACGACCCTGGGATCATGACCCGAGCCCAAGACAGCGGCTTTAACTCACTGAGCCACCCAGGCGCCCCAAGTATTTCACTTTTAACTTGTCTCTGGTCTTTTTTTTTTTTTTTAAGATTTTATTTATTTATTTGACAGACAGAGATCACAAGTGGGCAGAGAGGCAGGCAGAGAGAGAGGAGGAAGCAGGCTCCCTGCTAAGCAGAGAGCCTGGGCTCGATCCCAGGACCCTGGGATCATGACCTGAGCGGAAGGCAGAGGCTTTAACCCACTGAGCCACCCAGGCACCCCTCTCTGGTCTTTTTTACTATATCTCTTTGTATAGTTCTTTTTTGTGTGTGATTGCTCTAAGAATTACAAAACAGTTAAGAGTCTACTTAGAATTCACATTCTGCTGCTTCCAGGGGAATGTAGAAAGCCTACCATCAAGACGCCTGGGTGGCTCAGTCAGTTGGATATCTGCCTTCGGCTCAGATCATGATCCTGGGTCTTAGGATCAACTCCCACATCAGGCTCCCTGCTTAGTGGGAAGTCTGCTTCTCCCTCTCCCTCTCCCCCTCCCCTCCACTTGTGCACTCCTGCTCTCCCAAATAAAAAAATTAAAATCTTTAAAAAAAGAAAGAAGGAAGGAAGGAAGGAAAGAAAAGAAAAGAAAGCCTGCCATCCTCTAGATCCCTATCCTCTCTCCTTTTTGTTGTACTGGTCTTAGGTATGGCATCCACATACATTGCCCTATCAGACAATGTTATACTGTTTATAACATTGATTTACCATCAATCATATTTTATTATAATTTTTTTATAAACATATAATGTATTATTAGCCCCAGGGGTACTGGTCTGTGAATTGCCAGGTTTACACACTTCACAGCACTCACCATAGCACATACCCCCCCCCAGTGTCCATACCATCAATCATATGCTTTCTATACTTTCTGTGCTCTTGAAGTTTCTATGCTCTTGAAGTTCAGAAGTTGCCTTTGGTATCATTTACTTTCTATCTGAAGAATTTCCTTAAGCAGTTCTTTTAGAAGGTCTGCAGATGAAAAATTATCTTAGTGTTTCTTCTTCTGAGAATGTCTTAGTTTCACCTTCATTCCTGAGGATATTTTCATGGCTATGGGCTTCTAGGTTTACAGTTCTTTTATTTGGGCAGTTTTTATTCCCTATTTATGTTCTTACTCTCTCTAGTCTCCAAGGTTTCTAATAAGAAATTCACATTCAAACTGTTGTTTCCTCTGAGTAATGCATTGTTTTTTTCTGGGTCTGTTCCAGATTTTTTCTTTGTCATTGGTTTTCAAAAATAATGTGTCTGGGGATGCCTGGGTCGCTCAGTTGGTAAGCATCTGCCTTTGGCTCAGATCATGATCCCAGGATCCTGGGATCAAGTCCTGCATTGGGCTCCCTGCTCAGGGCAGAGCCTGTTTCTCCCTCTCCCTCTGCCTGACTCTCTGCCTACTTGTGCTCTCTCACTCTCTCTCTGACAAATAAATAAGTAAAATATTAAAAAAAAAAAAAAAAGATGTGTTTGGGTGTGGATTTCCCTGGGCTTCCCCGTTTGGGGTTCTGTGGATGTCTTCAGTCTGTAGGTTTATATTTTGCCAGAATTGGGGAAGCATTCAACCATTCTCTCTTCAAATACAGTTTCTGTACCACACTCTTTCTCTTCTCTTTCTGAGACTTTGATACACAAATGTTAGACGTTTTTGGATTGTTTTATATGTCCCTGAGGCTTTGTTCATTTTTTCCCCAATTGTTTTTCTCTTAGTTGTTTAGACTGGATAATCTCTATTGATCCATATTCATGTTCTCTGCCCCTTTATCTGTGTCGTCTCTATTCTGCTACTGAGCCCACCCAGGGAGTGGTGGGGTTTTTTTTTTTGTTTTTTTTTTACATTTTTTAGTACTAAACTTTCCTTTTGGTTCTTTTTAATGGTTTCTATATACTTTCTAGGGCTTTCTGTTTTCCATTCTTTTCAAGAGTGCTCACCCTTACTTCTTGAGACATTTTTGTATCAGCTGTCTTAAAGTCTCGGTCAAAAAATTCCAACATCTGTAGCATCTCAGTGTTGGCATCTGCCGAATGTCTTTCTCAGCCAAGTTGAGATTTTCCTGCTTCTTTGTATGCTGAGCCATTTTGGATTTTTGTGCTGAGCCATTTGGATTTGCATGCTGAGTAATTATAAATGATATCCTGAAATATTCGAAAACATGAGATTCTGAGTCTTGTTTAAAACTCTTCGTTTCACGCTACTTCAAATTCTGGTCTTCTTGCCACATCTCCCTGCCACCATTTACTATTCAGAGTCTGCAAATTCCATCCATTCTGCCTGGGTTTTATAGCTACATTGAGTAGGACAAACTGTATGGAGCGTACATCCTCTAGCTTACCTGGAATCAGAAAGTGTCTTGATAGGCAAATTAATACATTCTGCCCATAATTGGAAAAAATTCAGCCTGTCATTTTTATACAGCTGATCTCTTGAGTTTTGGACAGCTCTATCATTGATAAGACTGAAAGTTGTTTTCTCTCTGTCACTGCCCACTGAGACACAGGCCCACTACCTGGGCCTTTGGTGATATGACACTTTTTTTTCCTCTCCTCTCTGTCCTACTTCCCATCCCACCCATTGATTGGTCACTTCCCCATTGTCTTCTTTCGGTTGAGACAAAGTTGGAATTTTCCACAAGGGACTCTGTAGAGTAGGTGAGATAAGAAATACAACTACAGGGGCGCCTGGGTGGCTCAGTGGGTTAAGCCTCTGCCTTCGGCTCAGGTCATGATCCCAGGGTCCTGGGATCGAGCCCCGCAACGGGCTCTCTGCTCAGCAGGGAGCCTGCTTCCCCCCAAACCCGCCTTTCTCTCTGCCTATTTGTGATCCCCCCATTCTCTGTTAAATAAACAAATATTTAAAAAAAAAAAAAAGAAAGAAATACAACTACACTGGGGTGCCTAGGTGGCTCAGTGGGTTAAACCTCTGCCTTCGGCTTGGGTCATGATCCCAGGGTCCTGGGATCGAGCCCCGAATAAGGCTCTCTGCTCAGCAGGGAGCCTGCTTTCCCCTCTCTCTCTGCCTGCTTCTCTGCCTACTTGTGATCTCCGTCTGTCAAATAAATAAATAAATAAAATCTTTATATATATAATAAATATAAATCTTTATATATATATAAAATCTTTATATATATATATACATACATACATACACTACACTACACTGATTGATTTGGGGGAATAATAGCAAATCTGCACAGCACTGCCCAGTCTGGAGAGCCCTTGTGTGTCCTTTCCTCACGTCATCCTTGGGTCATCCCTTAGAACAATTCATGTCACAGTTGACTAGTAGAACTAGTAGAACTTTTTTTTTAAAAGATTTTATTTATTTATTTGACAGAGAAAGACAGGGAGAGAGGGAACACAAGGAAGGGAAGCAGGAGAGGGAAAAGCAGGCTCTCCCCCCAAGCAGGGAGCCCAATGTGGGGCTCAATCCCAGGACTCTGGGATCAGGACCTGAGCAGAAGGAGGACATGGGGAGAAGGAGAGGAGAAGTGAGTTGGGGGAAATCGGAGGGGGAGATGAATGAACCATGAGAGACTGTGGACTCTGAGAAACAAACTGAGGGTTTTGGAGGGGAGGGGGGTGGGGGGTTGGGTGAGCCCGGTGGTGGGTATTAAGGAGGGCATGGATTGCATGGATCACTGGGTGTGGTGCATAAACAGTGAATCTTGGAACACTGAAAAAATGAAATGAAATAAAATTTAAAGAAAGAAGGTAGATGCTTAACAACTGAGCCACCCAGGTGCCTGCAGTAGAACATTTTAATATCCGAGGTGATCCTCTCAAGGTTCCTCGGTTGTGGAAGAAGCAGAATGACAACAAAGTAGATTTCCTGGCTCCAGAGCGAATGTAATTACTGCAGTTCTCTGTCCTGGTTTGAGAAATAATGATTTAATGGTTTCCAAGTTTGGGTAACCCAGCTTGCAGAACATCGGCCCTGTGCATTGTCATGGCTGGCAAGTCAGATGAGCAAGCTTGCTGCAGGGTCTTTGGGTCTTAGCCTCAGTGCGGCGTGGGTGGGTCCCACAATCTGGTAGGGTTCACAGTTCCTCCCAAGATATCATCTGTCTCCATTTCCATGAGCTTTCATTAAATCTCTACTATATTTCTGGAGCAACTGCAAGCCCAGAAAACGAAGGATGAATAAGACCATCCCCAGCCCCCCGGCCCCTGTGGGCCCCAGATGATCGCCCAGGTTCTCTGGGCCTCATGGGGCCTGCCAGAAGGCTTTAGGGTAAAGTGCCTGTGTGTCTGAACTCACGGAGGTCTCCTTTCCCCACAGTCCTCCGGGCCTCACATGAACAGGAGAAGGAAGCCCTTACCCACTCCTTTCAGGAGGCCAAGGCAACCCTGCAGGTGAGAGGGAACTCGTGGCCATCTCTGCAGGGGAGGGGAGGACCTGTGGGAAAGCCGCCTGGCCTCTACTTAGGGGTGAGGGACAGAGGTGAGTGTCTTCTTGTGTATCCAGCCCCTCGATGTGGTGACTGAGCTATTAGCTCCGGAGGACTTGGTATGAGATCAGGGTTGGCCTATTTCTCTGAGAACTGCACTTGGAGGATCTTGAAGACTCCATGGGCCAGGTACCATGGTGCGACCAGGCTGGCAGGTGGATACATAGGGAGCTGCAGAAGCACGGAGGAAGGCATCTGAGTCAATTTATCAGGTCAGGGCCTTCCCAGAGGGATGTAACCTTAGCTGGAACCTGAAGGATGGGTTAGAACTCTTCTGATGAAGGATAAGAGGCGTGCCCTAGGTAGGAAAGAAACCAGTGTGCTTAAAGACATAAAGAAGAGGGGGAAATGTGATTACCTGTAGAACTGAAAAAATTCCAAGGTCCCCCTGGGATGAAGAGTATGAGTAACCAGGGAACTAAGGCTGGTGAGGAGGCAAAGGCCAAGTGGTGGGGCACATGAGCCATATGAAAGGTGTGCTCTATCGTGAAGGTATTGGGCAAGGTTTGGATGCCGGAAGCTCTTGGAAGGAGAATGTAGGAGGCAAGAATATACCTGGCAATGAGAGGACGGAGAGGGAAGACTGAGAAAGTACAGAGCCCGGCTTGGGTGGGCTTTGAATGTTAAGCTAGCACCACTAGCCTTGAACACCCGGACATGGTCCCCAAGGACACTGGGAGTCGTTAAAGGCTTTATGAGCAGAGATGGAGCTGGTATGTTTCAGGCAGCGGTTGAAGCAAATCCAGCCTGCATTGGTTGGTAGGGCAGGGTGAAGATTCATGGAAGAACCCAAACTGTGCCCTCTCTGGGATGAGCAGAAGCCCACCTCCAGCCTTTATGAACCAGCCTTTGGCCATTTCCTTCCCACTCCCTTCTCCAGGAGACCATCGATGGACTGTCCTCACAGCTGGAGGTCTTCCAGGCCAAGATGAAGAGGGTAGAAGAGTCCATTTTGAGCCGAGACTATAAGAAGCACATCCAGGCAGGTGGCAGTTAACCTGGCAGCTTTTCCTTCTTGAATCTCCAGGGAGGTCAGGGTCTGGGCACTGGGAAAGTCCAGGTCCTCTTCAAGGCCAGGGCTAGACCTGACACTCTTACTTTCACAAGGGCCTGGAAGAAACGGGGTCCCCGTGTCACTGAGGGGGAAATAAGGCTGAGAGAGAAGCATGGGGGGTAGTAAAGTGCTTGGGCTTTGGATTCGGAAGGAACTAGGTGCAAAGAGGTAACCTAGCACATAACATGAGCAACTTCACCACTCTGAACTATAGTTCCTCATCTAGGGTGGGAAAGGGCTTGCGGCTGAGGGTATTATTGGGCTAGAAGCAGATGGAGCATGTTAAGCACTTACCATGAGCCCCAAGGGAGGGAGGTGACTGGGAAGAGGCAGACAGTGATTTGAACCGACAGTGGGAAGAGGCAGAATGGGAGAGCAGCAGGTGACCCGTATCCCTCTCTCCCTGCCTGCTGGTCTGGTGAGATCATTCTGTGTCCATGTCTAGGATTATGGGAGCCCCAGCCAGTTCTGGGAGCAGGAGCTGGAGAGTTTACACTTTGTCATCGAGATGAAGAACGAACGTATTCACGAGCTGGACAAGAGGCTGATCCTCATGGAAACAGTGGTCTGTGCCTGGCAGCTGGGGGTGAAGCAGCCTCAGGCTTGGCCTTTCTGAGCATTTTCTTTGTAAAGGTTGTGGAGTGAAGGCCCTTTGAGGAGGTTCCAGCATAGGCCACACCAGCTTGGACCTGCCACCCATGCTGGCCCTGGAGACAGCTGAGGCTGTCTGCGGCCAGTCTGGGTCAAGCACGGGCCCCTTCTCATATGGGCCCTGGGCTTTTCTGGGCTATTCCTGCTGCTGTAACTTGGGTGACCCCAGGGCAGATACCCTGGCTAATTGGGAGGGGCTGGCAGGTGTTACATGCCAGGCAGGGGCTGGGGAAGAAGGCAAGGTTGAACCATCAGACAGAAAGGAGGCCAGAATCATCAAGGACAGGCCTGGGGAGTGATGGGCATTGAGTACACTGATGGCTTTGTCTCCAGGAGAAGGGAGGCCTTGGGAACCTAGGGTGGCATTCAGAGAGAGATTATGTTACTCCAGAAGAAATCTCCCTGATTTTGGATGCCACACAACCTGTATTCTAGTCAGACCATCTCAGATGCTCCCTGTGAATTTTGTTCAACCATTTTTGTGCTCTAGCATAACAGACACATGTAATTTTATTTATATAGATTATATCCTGACTTCGGAGAACCAAAAATATCCTTTCCCTTATGCACTGATGGAGACGTTAGATGGGAGTGGCTATATTTTTTGCTACGTCTCACGTGGCAAAATTAAAAACTGGCAGCTCTGTGTTCACTCCTTGAGTGTGTTTTTTAAAGTAATCTTACTGCTTCACAAAATGTAACATCGAGTCCAGACTGAGTCAGTGTTTTCAGCGACCACAGATAAGAGGGAGGTGATGGCATCCATTGTGACGTGTGAGGTCAGTGGCTTTCTGAGCTCCATCTGATTTGTTACAGAAAGAAAAAAATCTGATGTTAGAGGAAAAAATCTCCACCCTGCAGCAGGAGAACGAAGACCTCCATGTCCGGGCCCGCAACCAGATGGTTATGTCAAGGTAGCTGTCCCCTGCCCCCGTCCTCCCCTCGCCACCATTTTGTCAACATCTCTGGTTGGGAGGGTCTTGGAGAACCTGGGAAATGAACCGACAGGCAGGCCCAGGCCTTTCTGGGGAATGTGGCTCTCTCTTTCCTTGACAGTCAAGAATCCCAGCAGACCAGCTCTGCCCAGGAAACTTGGTCTCAGTGTCCTGATTGATATCTGTCCCCATCCCGCTGAGTCATCTCCACTGCAAAGCTCAATACAGGAAGAGGGGACAGGAAATGTCTAGCTGGGGTGACCTAAGGAATGAATGAATGAGTATATATGAATGAAGGAACCCATTCTAAAGGCTTGGTAAATGAGAGCCACAATCATGTGTCAGACATAATTCATTGAATTGGTTACATATTATCTCACCTAAACCTCATAATGACTCTAAGAACCTGTCCACCTGTTATCACTCCTGTTTTACAGATGAGGAAACAAACTTGGCAGGAGTCAAGGACTTGTTCAGGGTTACACAGCTAAGTGGTGGGGCAGATCCAAACCCAGAGCTGTCTACCTGTGAGGGCCACTCTGCTCTGTTCAAGGGATCCAATGACCTCTTGTGTCCAGGGGAGGTGACAGGCTGGTGGGGGTCCTGATGCAGGCAGGCGGCCCTTCTGTGAAAGGTTCCCTAGAAGAATGAGGTGGTTGGTGCAGCCGCTGCCAGGCTGTTCCCCACTGGCAACATGGGCCTCTATCTGCACCCACAGACAGCTCTCAGAGGACCTGCTTCTCGCACGCGAGGCCCTGGAGAAGGAGTCCCAGTTGCGGCAACAGCTCCAGCAGGAGAAGGAGGAGCTGCTGTACCGGGTACTCGGGACCGACGCCTCCCCTGCCTTCCCCCTGGCCTCTGTCACCCCCACAGAGGTCTCCTTCCTCGCCAGCTAGGGCCCAGGGCCTGGGCCTTCCATGATGCCTATGGTCACGACTCCCTCTTGAGGACTTACTGAAGAAGACAGCAGGAGCCTCTCATCTTGTCCCAGGAAGGGCAGAGGGCAGGAGTAAGGTGGGAGCCAGGGTGTGTGCCCAGAGGCCTGGGGGCCTGGGCCATGCAGGATCACCCGTGGGGCTTTGAGGCCCCAGATGCGCCTTCCCTGGAGTTGGCCCAGGAAACAAGCAAAAGGAGTTCTTCCGTCCCTCCCTGTTCTCTTTGTTCAAATCAGGGAAGTCCTGAGCTTTTTCCAGGGGCAGTGCTGCTGAGGCCATCTGACAAAGAGACAACCCCCCTGGTCCTGACTTGGTAGCTTTCCCCAGATGTTCTCGCCTCTGCTCAGACCCTCCTTTAGCTTCAGTTTACCTTTCCTCTAAAACAGGCAGGGGAACTGAATGAATGATACTTGAGTCTCTACAATGTCCCATTCTAGGTTTGTCTGAAGGTCAGACAGGGGGCTGGGGACAGGGGAGGAAGTGGGCCAGACCTTGGGAATTAACAGGGAAAGGTAGGCAATTGGAAAGGGGGTTGCTGGAGGCCCATGGGGCTGGTGGTGCCAGGGCCCAACCCAGCCAAGGCAGGGGCTAGGCATGACCTGGGGTATGCTACTGCTTCTGGTCCCAGAGTCTGGTCAGCCCAGGGCTTAAGACAGAGATCCTCCTTCCTGGCCAGGCAAGGCTCACTCCCTCAGCCCTCTGGGTCTCTCCGTCTTGGGGCTACCTCCTGGGTCTGGAGACACCTAGCTGCCAGAGCTAGAACCTCATCCCTGTAGTGATGAGAAAACCACGGTGAGGAGTGGAGCCCACAAAGCCAGGACCAGGACCTCAGCTGTCATCCCGCTCTTAGCTCGCTGTGCTTGTTTTTCTCCTCGGGCTCTGGAAAAATCATACGTGTGACTTACCTTCTCCTCCTTCCTCTACCTGCCCCACCGCTTCTGGTTTCTCTCTTCCTCCTGCTCCCTACCTTTACTCCCTCTACCATGCCTGATGCCAGGTGCCAGGACCCCAGAGCCTGGCCCTCAGCTTCCCCATCAGTGCAGAGAGGTGGCGGGAGAAACCAGCCTCGGCAGGCCTGTGCAGCTCAGACTGTCTGTGGATCTAATATTCTTCTCAGGAAGCTTCAGGTCAGCTGGACACTGTACAGAGAACCCCTCCCCTGCACAGAGCATTTTAATTCAATGCTCTCACATACACTCCCTCCCATCAGCTACCTAAGATTCTCGAAGCCAGTTCTCATCCCTCTTTGGCAGCAGAGCAAACTGAGAATCACAGAAGCTGGAGGGCCTTGCCCAAGATTTCCCAGCTACAGCCCCAGACCCCAGACCAGCAAGTAAGAAAGGCCAGTCCAGTAGAACTGAAGTTAGCTCCATCAACCCAGACCTGGTCTTCAGCTGTTTCTTGTTCTAGAATTCAGATGTGACTCTCTTTCTCCAATTCTCCCCTAGTAGGGTAAGGAGCACTAAGCTGCTTCTCTGGCTGTGAGCAAATGGGTTATATATCTGGGAGCCTTGGGAACAGCTCTGGAGTGAAGTACACATGTACTTCATGCAACTTTCTCCGAAGTTTGTCTGGGATATGCCAATTCATTGCACATTAATAGGCATGACCAAGAAAAGAATTGATAGCCCAGTAATCTGAGAAAATCTAGATTCCGTCAAGTTAAACAGATCTGCAAAGTGCAGGACTTCTCAGAACCCTTAATGCGCTAATGTGAACTGCAAATTTCCAAGGAGGAAGCAGAGTATCCAGCATTTTCTAAACTCCTTTGACCAACTTCCTACCCCAACCTAAGCACTTCAGGCTGCAGAATGCACTTTAGAAAGCATCATTTTAATTGAGAAGGGCTAGGCTGGAGAAGGGGCAAGTTGTGGGGAGCAGGGCTTCCCTTGTGTAGCCTAAGGCAGAGGCAAGGAGATAAATTGTGGTCATGCCCTCACCCTGGGGAGTCAAGCCATGGAAACCATGGTATTGTGTTTATTTGGCCCCTGTGTTTTCCTGAGAGGAGGAGACTCCTCACTGAGGAACTAGGGACCATTGAGCAATATGTGTGGGCCTGAGTGACTTGCCAGTGGTTCTGGGCTCCCTCCTGGGTACTGGTGCCCCACCGGCCCTAGCTCTGCCCAGCCTTGGAGTGGGGGCTGATGTTGGAGGGAAGGCTGGCCGTCAGAACAGCTCAGGGCTTGGAGGGAGGCTGTGAGTTTGATACAAGGTGTAGAAACAGTGATGTGCAGGCAGAGTATAAGGTGTGAGTGCAAAGGTTCTTTTTGTACTCTTTTGGGAGTAGCAACTCCTTGGCATCAAAAATACCAAGGTTCACATGGTTACCTACCCCTGTTTTGGCCCGTTGCTCCACACCAGCATGCCTGCAGCTAGGAAGGGAGCTAGGAGGGGGCAGGGGAGACATGAAGGCTTCTGGTCACATGGATACAGATGGTGGCAGTCCCCGTGCCCTGAAGGTTGGTGGGCTGTCAGGTATAGATGCCAGGGTCCCCAGCCCAGGGCCTCTTCCACATACAGGATGCTGTTTGCCTCCTGCTGCACCTGGCTTTCTTGGTGAATGACACTGACCTACTCCCTGATGTCGGGGGGTCAGCCCAACTGCCAGGACAAAAAATAACTGTTCATCAGCCAGCTCAGGTGTCCGGCTCAGGCACCAGCAGGCAAGTGAGAGACACTGTGTACTCTTCAGGGTTGGGACTTGTCCAATCCATACACGCCGATCAGAGCACCTGAAAGGAAAGGTTCTTTGTGGCAAATGTGAGCTTCTCAAGTCCCTGGGGACAAGCTAGGGTCTCCTCTCCAACTCAAGGAGATGCAGGAAGTAGCTTGGCTGGGAGCAGCAACCCCCTCGTCCCCCGGTAAGGCACTCCGGTTTTGTGTGGCTGTTAACGGGTGCTACCTCCCCAAGGGGGAAGGGTTCTATTATGAAAATTGTTTGGGAAACACTGAGTCAAGCAATATTAAATTGGAGAGACTCAGACCACTGAGTCTGTCACATGTGTGTGTGAGTTGTGAGTCTCCAAGGTAAGAGGAAAAAAAAAAACAACACTTTTTTTCGGCGTTTGGGGCTGGACACTTTTTGGTATCCTACCATTCCAAGGAACATATCCGGGGAAAGGCTAATACAGCAAAGCCATGTCTCCCAACCATCTGTGCGTTCTTTTCCTCTTGTTGGGTCTCAGTTTCCATTTTGGACAAATGGGAGAATGATCCCCCACTCTTTCCCTCCTAAGGCCTCTGGAGAGCTCACCTTCACCATGTCTTTGCTGGTCCAGCCCTCGCTCCAAGGCTCAGGTCGAATTTCAGCTCTTCCAAGAAGCCCTTTTAAGACTTCCTGAAGTTGTCAGTGCTGGCTGATCTACTGTGTGACCCAGTTACTCTCCAGATGTTTGAGGGCCATGGGAGTACAGTCTTTGAGAGGAAGGAATATCACTGCCACCTGTCCAACAACACCTTAGGAAGGTCTGACCCATGGCAGGTGCCCAGGGAACAGCTGCTAAAGGATTTCGTCCATCTCTTATTACACACACAGAGCATAAGGCCCGAGCACTTGCCCCAGCCCCATGTTCATGCCATCTGGGCCAGTCTGATCTCAGTTTGAATGTCACCTCATAGAAGACTCCCTGACCACTCTGTCTTAAGAAGCTCCTATGACATTGCCCTGATGTATCCTTGATGTACTGTTTAGTTTTCTCTCCATGATCATGGTCATTTCCCACTTCTCCCTCCCTATGTAGACTGTATGCTTGCAGACAGCAGAAGCCAGAGCTCTTTGTGCCTCATCCTTGTGGTCTCTGCACTAAAAACAGTGTCTGGAATATGGTGGCTACTCAGTAATTATTATTGGATAAATTAACAAAGGAACACATTATACATTTTGTACAATAACCTAAACGAGGACACTGAGGCCCAAGGTCACTCAGAGTAGCAGTCCAGCAGTGGTTCCACTTGGCCATGATCACTCCCAACCCTCAC